>SKCR01046377.1:0-41592 GCA_019454045.1 Zanthoxylum bungeanum
GGTGTTACAGTTTGACTTAAATTAATTATCATAAAAATATTGGTAATTGACTAAAGTTATGTGTTTTACCTGACCATCGAAAAGACTTGTAGATAAATTAGCGTTCTAAATTAATAATTCATAACAATAATCCAAAAAGTGCAATAATCCACTGTGTACATACATAGGTGAAGTTACAACCCTAGATGCCTTTTCTCGTATAAGTTTCTCCAAATTTAATTACTTGATGTTTATTTAGATTATTAGTTAAATTAGTTTCTACCAATTCATCTCTCTCTAATTGTTTAGTTTTAGCAAAATATGGTTAGTTTTAGTATTAATAGGTTAAATAATAAGTCATCGTATGATCGATATTTTTATACTACTTGAGCGATACATGCGCTTGTGTAATGTGTGAAAATCACGATTAAGTTTTTGATACCGTTGTCGGGTGTCACACCCCGGGTAACCTGGATATGTGATCGGCAGGAGACGGCCTACATACATGCGTAACTGTCATTCATATACGTCAACATACACATCATAAACATGCAAATCATAACATGATATACTTGCGTGCTCATAATATGATCTTGACCATGCGTGACTAACTTGAAAATGCATACACGAGTTAATAGTTTACATATTCATACATACATTTATACAAATAAGGTCTCATGGTCGGACTTGACACTAATTAACTATTGGGCCCTAACACTAACTCTGACGACCATGATACGTAATAACTACCGCTGAGTCTCGTCTCCTCCAATGTTTATCCTCCGTATGCATAAACCTGGATACTTGCAAAACAAACTAGAGTGTGGGGTGGGTCAGATCTTAGAAATATCTAGGGAGTGAATGCCAAAAGGCCAAAGAATTATGAAATACAAATCATGAATGAACTGAAAGGAATTGAAGTTATAAAATTTATGAACAAGTGCTGAGAATTAAAGATATGACTGAATACTGAGAATGTGGTATGAAAGCTGGAGATATGATATGACTGGGAACTGACCTTGAAAAATTTGAGAACGTGCTAACATGATGAAACCTGAACCGAAGTGACATGCTCATGAACTGGAAATAACCTGAGCTACATGACCCGATTGCTGCCATGATTAGGAATATTATCATGAACTACAACATATTGACATGCTAACCTGATCTGAACCTGCTTAACTTGCCCCGAACTATATGAGTTAAACATGTATGATCTAACCTGAATATACATGATCTGAATCCAAATACATAGACTTGACATGTCTGACTGAAAACTACATGACCTGCATGACTTAACTACTTGACCAGATATGATTTGAAAACATGGCATATATATTGTAACAAATCACTTTCGAAGATTAGTAATAAGAATTCAAAGAGTGAGGGCAGAAAATGAGGGAAAACTCTATATTCATAGTTCTCCATAGCTACATGTAAATGGAAAATTAAACTGCATGCTAAATCATATTTTTGATACTTTAAAACATATGTATATGAAATCCATGATTATGTTTGAAACCCATAAACATGTCTGAATTCTATATCTAAAAAAACTAAATTTGGAAAACATGCAAACACACACTAGCATAGTAACTTGGGGAGCTAAAACACTACTTAGTGGGACTTGATACCGCGTAAGCAGATGGAACTAAGCTGAAAACTAAAGATGAACATGCCGATCCTATGTGGGTGATCAGTGCCACCTTTTGAAAGGTAATAACTATTCAGTTTTGTAACTGTTGGTAGACGAAAATCCCCACCATAGGACGAAGTCGCCCTAGGACGAAAGGAAGAACGAAGAGAAGAAGTACGATGGGCCGAAGAACGATGACGAGCTTGGGGCGATCAGACCAACGGTTAGGACAAAAACCTATGATGCGGTTACTTCCACGATCGCAGCAGTTGGACGGTTTTCCCTCCATAACCAAGCGGTTGAGACACGCAGCTCAGCGGTTACAGGCACGATCTTGCAACTGCAAGGAGATACTGGAACCGCCTAAAACGATTGACAAGCTTCACTATAAAAGCCTACCTACACCAAGAAAAGAAGCCCGATCAAATGAAGACTCAAATGAGCATATTTTTATTTTTCATTTCGTAGATTGTAATCTTAGGACTGTAACTTGTGTGCTTGCGCCCCTTGGAGGCTTATTCACTCAATCAAACACCCCTTTGCTGAGACTTTGTCTCAGGAGGTTTGAACCATACACGCTCTTCTTTCTTCACGCATAAAAATTGCGCAAACAGTTTTTGGCGACCACAGTGGGAGATTTGGTGTAAAGAATGGAGATGCCTCCGAAAAGAAATGCTCAAACTGACTCAACTGCGGAGTAAGGAGGACTGGAGCAAGCCAACCAGCCCAACGTTCCAGCCATAGTGGGTCAATTCGAGGGTTTGGCAGATGTTAATCGGTACGAGTCTATGAGAGAGCTCAGCCCTAATGTGATGCGCGCGTTGTTCGGCGAATTCACACAGGATGTTGTCGAACAGGTTAGGCTTCAAAATGCGCATGTCATAGATAAATTTGTATCGACTAGCAATTCACATTATGAAAATATGGTCAAACATCTAAGCTCGATAAATGAATTGATGGCCAAATGTGCAAACGGCGGGACAGCGCTGCCGTGGACTACGCCCCACCCTGCAGCAAGCAGTCAGGAGGCTGGTCCTAGTAGTGTTCCTCCACAAGGGACCAACATCCATACGGTTCCTAGAGAAGGAACAAGCCCCGGAGGGAATGGCCAACAATTGGGGCCAAATATTCACCAAGGGCCAAATATGGCACAACATGAAGTGGTGATGCCTCAGGATGTCCAGGCTTGTCAAGGGCAGAATAATGATTATGTCCCACTTTCGAGAGGGCCACAACCGCCGCCCATAGCTGTGCCATTTAATGGAAACGATATGCTAAGGAACAGATGGCTGAAATCCTTCAAAACCAATTTGGTCTAGACATACGGCCAATTCGGCCAAGATACTGGAAGCTGTATCCTGATTGGGTCGATGTGGCTTATCCCTGGCCTAGAAACTACAAGATACCAGATTTTTCCCTCTTCACGGGGTCTGGGGAAGTTTCTACCATGGAACACATAGGACGATTTACCCTTAAGTGTGGGGAAATCAATGATTTTCACAGACTAAGGTTATTTCACGGCTCATTATCAGGAGTAGCTTTCTCTTGGTATGTTAGTCTGCCGACCAATTCGGTGGAAAGTTGGCAGCAAATGGAGCAATTGTTCCATGCGTAATTTTACAAGGCCGAATCTGAAGTGGCTTTAGCCGATTTGGAAAACTTAAGTCAATTGCCCGGAGAGTGGGCTGAAACATTTTTACAAAGGTTTAAGGTAGCCCGAGGCCGATGTTACGTGCCTTTGCCCGAAAAGGAATTCGTGAGAATCGCTCAAGGATGCCTGAATCTCGATATAAAAAAGAAGTTTCAGGATCGTGAGTTTTGGGACCTTCCCCAGCTCACCACCAGCGTGGTGCGCTACGAGCGATTATTATGAGAATAGGAGCAAATGAAAAATTCGAGCAAAGGAACATATTATAGAAATATCGACTATGAAATGGGCGAAGTAGACACTGAGTCGGCTGATTTATGTTTGGCCGAACTGGTTAAAGGGAAGCCTTACGTTTGCAAAACGTGGGCGGAACCCCAAGCCAGTGAAAAGAATGATAAAAATGGCATGAACTTCTCCTTCGACATTACTAAAGTTGATGCTATATTTGACCAGTTATACAAGGACAATCAAATTAGCTTGAGCGACCGACACACGTTGCCAACAGCCGAGCAAATCGGCAGTAAGAAATATTATAAATGGCACAATGCATGGTCTCATACAACTAACAATTGCCCTGTTTTCCGTAATATTTTGCAGGATGCCATAGAGTCCGGGCTAATTACGTTCGAAAAGAAGATGGCTATAGACAGCAACCCTTTCCCAAAATCGGTGGAGTTGAATATGATCAATCCGGATCTTGCTAAAATGAACTTGCCGAAAGATAAATTGGTGCTGGACGAATGAAAACACTGTCGCCGCCCAAGCACTCTGGAAAGGATCAAAGCACCTGCAGAACAAGGAGACGAGAAGAACGTTTGTGTTCGATGCAAGAACAATATGGAATGGATGAAAGAGTTAGAAGACATCTGCGAAAGGTCTGCGAAGAGAAAGTCCCCGTCATGGCAGCCCCGGACCTTCGCCCCAAGGTTCTATGGGGAGAATTCAAATTTCGTCCAAAATGTAAGGACGTTCAGGCCGAAGATTCATCGGCCCAATGTTTGGCATTCGTACCAAAAGCCACACTCGAGCCAGCGTCCAGGCATGAACTATTCCCCGGTGGACGAAATGACGAGGACGCAGTTGAGGCGACACCAAAGAAACTATGGCCGTTTGATGCGCCGACAGGGCGAAGCAAAGGCCACCACAGGCCGTAGTCCTCGCACCACAGAAAAAACCCAAGTAAACAAAAAAGGGGATGACAGTGAAGAAAGAACTGAGACGAATGGTGATAAACGCACCAAATTCGGCATACGGAAGCGGGATGAAACATATGATGAGGAGCCGCCTATCGTCATTCAGTTTGGTAGTATGCCGCCAGTTGTGGCTAATCACTACCTGTTGCTTGGAAAATTCGAAGGGAATAACAGAGGGGAAGCTGGAACAAGTGAAGACGTCTACGAGGGCGATGAAACCGAATTCGCAGAACTCTCGATAACAGATAAAGAGGCTTTAGATGAGGAGATGACCGACATAAGAAGAAGAAATAGACATCAAGACCGAATCAAGGAGAAAGAGAATTTCACAGAATCGGCTTCTCGGAGAATTATATGAAGCCGGCAATCCTGCAGTCGGGACACTGGGAGAAGACTTAGGATGATACCCGTTCATTATTCTGTATGGGACACCTAAGATAAAAATGGCCATCACCAGAGCCGAAAAACGAAGAATGACTGTTAATCATGTCTCCCAGGATGCGCCAGCCACGTTGCCACATTCTGGATGAGGTATAAAGGAAGAATCGCCTCAAGATAACAACGAAGGCGATCAGGAAATGGAAATAGGGCTATCAGGTAAATTGGTTTTCCCGAAGCCACCAGCTCAAATGACAAAGCATCTACGACCACTGTACGTGAAGGTAAAGGCTAATGGGATCCCCGTCTCCAAAGTGCTAATTGATAACGGGGCAGCCATCAATGCAATACCAGTAAGGATGCTGGGGCGTTTGGCCAAATCCGAAGAAGATCTCCTCCCCACATAAGTAGTGCTCACCAGTTTTAACGGATGAGCGACGACGGCAAAAGGGGTTATCCCATTGGATCTGCAAGTGGGAAGTACTACGAAGACAATAGTATTTTTTGTCATAGATGGGCCGACCACATACAACATGCTCATGGGACGAGATTGGATACACGGCAGCCGATGCATTCCTTCATCCCCCCACCAATGCCTAGTTTTCTGGAACCAAATGGACGAAGTAGAAATAGTGCATGCCGACAACAAACCTTTCGCTGCAGAGACAAATTCGGCCGAATACCTCATGTACGAAGGGAACTATGGGCCGACCAGAGTTTTGAATGAAGGGGAAAGCCCAACCATTGTGGCTCAGAATGACGAGCCGTACCCTGCATGGTTATTGGACGATTTTTTCGCACAAATGAGACCAACCACAGTTGTCCTTGGAGAACCAACACACAACGGTTTGGATGAACTACGACCAGAATAAGGAGCAAGCCGCCCTTGCGGCCTCCAAGGCCAGTTTATTGGCCTATGTAATGGAACGAAGAAATGAGGATGAATCACAGGCCGCTATTTCGGCCTTAAGAGGCAAATTGATGGCACGCCGGATGGAGGACAAAGTAAAGGAGTTATATGGAATAGATTGCTTGGTGGAAGGAGAAGAATCAATGGAATAAGAGTACGCTCTGAATGGACGACGCAAGACAAACATATCAAGGGGGCAAGATGCTTTAGATGAGGTAAACCTGGGGAACGAACACGATAGACGCACAACTTACGTCAGCAAAGAATTGGGGGCCCAGATACGCGAAAATCTCTTTGTTTGTTGCGAGAATATAAAGATTGTTTTGCATGGGATTACAATGAGATGCCTGGCTTGGATAGAACGTTGGTAGAGCATAAGCTGCTAATTATGCCAAGCCATAGGCCTCATAGGCAGCTCCCCCGGAGGTTTGCTCCTAATGTCATGTCTGATATTAAGAAAGAGGTTGAACGACTGTTAGAGGCAAAATTCATTCAGACGAACAGATATGTGGAATGGTTGTCAAATATCGTTCCAATTAGAAAAAAGAATGGAAAGATAAGGACCTGTATAGACTTTAGGAACTTGAACCTAGCAACGCCAAAGGACCAATACACAATGCCGACGGTCGATTCCCTAATGGATTCCACGGCGGGGTATCAAGTGTACTCATTTATGGATGGGTATGCAGGCTATAATCAGATTTACATCGCCAAGGACGATGTACATAAAACAGCCTTCAGATGCCCAGGCTTGCTAGGGTGTTACGAGTGGGTGGTCATGCCATTCGGCCTGAAAAATACCGGTGCCACTTATCAGCGGGCCATGAACTTGATCTTTCATGACATGATCGGTGAATTTGTAGAAGTATATGTGGACGATATAATGGCTAAACCTGTGACTACGGACGAGCATTTTGGCCATTTAGCATCGACCTTTGAGCGAATGAGAAAGTTCAAACTAAAGATGAACCCTGCCAAGTGTGCTTTTGGGGTGTGCACAGGTAATTCCTAGGGTTTCTAGTACACCAACGGGGAATCGAGATAGACGCCAACAAATCTCGAGCGATCACCGAAGCTACGCTACCCCGAAATAAAAATAGTTGCAGAGGTTTTTAGGGCAAATTAACTTCTTAAGGCGATTTATTTCTAATTATGCAGGGAAGACAAAAGTATTCTCCTCCTTACTGAAGTTAAAAGGCAAGGATGATTCGTCTGGACCGATGAACATCAACAAGCATTTGACAGTCTGAAGAAGTACTTGTCACAACCGCCGGTGATGGTACCTCCAGTGCCAGGAAAGCCAATAAAGCTGTACATAGCGGCTGAGGAACAGTCCATAGCTGGGATGATCGCGCAAGATGACGACACGAACGTTGAGAGAGCCATTTACTACATCAGCAGACAATTGCTGAATTATGAATGTAATTATTCTCCTATGAAGAAACTATGTTTGGCTTTGTACTTCACATGTATTAAACTACGAGCCTACCTTAGGCCGAGTATTGTATATCTGATTAAAAGAATTAATATAATAAAGTACATGTTTTCTCGTCCTATCTTGCATCAAAGAGTCGGTTTCTGGTCATTATCACTTTTAGAATTCGACATACGACATGAACCCCAGAAAGCCGTCAAAAATCAGGCTTTGGCCGATTTCTTGGCCGACCATCCATGTTTGAGCACGATTAAGGAAATAGAAATGGATCTGGACGAGTGCAGTTTGAAGCCATGGACGATGTATTTCGATGGATCTAGCACAATGAAGAGAGCTGGAATAGGTTTAGTCATGGTCAGCCCGTGGGAGAGTCTTTCCGATTCTTAGTCAAGTTGAACAAACAATGCACCAATAATCAGGCCGAATACGAAGCCTTGATACTCGGGCTAGAGATGATGCTTAATATGGGGGTAACTCATGTGTCCATCAAGGGAGATTCGCAGATGGTAATCCAACAAGTAATGGGTACTTTCAAATGCCAGAGCCCATCAGTCATGACATTATTGGACGTGGCCAAAGAATTGGTAGAACGATTTGATCACACTGAACTAGAATACGTGCCAAGGGCGAAGAATGAATTGGCTAATAATTTAGCCCAAGCAGCCTCCGGATATAAACAGACAAACATAGGTGGGGTATATAGGAGCGAAGAGGTTGAGCCATACCTTATAAGACGAGCTAAAGATACGGACGTCATGGTCATTGAAGCCGAAGCGAATGACGATTGGAGAAATGAAATCAAGACATTCTTGGAACAGCCCGGAGTAGGTCAGGATTGAAGGTTAAAACTTAAAGCTTTAAACTACATAGTGTCAGGAGATGTGCTCTATAAGAAACGACAAGATGGGTTATTGTTGAAATGCGTTGGACCCTCCGAAGCCAAAACTATCATGGCCGAAGTGCATGAAGGCATTTGCGGGGCGCACCAAGCCGGGATAAAGATGAGATGGTTGATTATACGAAGCGGCTATTATTGGCCGAAGATGGGATAGTCATGTATCTTGTATGCCAAAGGATGTATTGCTTGTCAGAAGCACGGGCCTATTCAGAGGGCTCCAGCAACTTAGATGATCTCAATCATTAAACCATGGCCATTTATAGGATGTGCAATAGACTTGATAGGGAAGATTTACCCTGCATCAAGCAAGAGGCATACTTTCATCATCGTTGCCACCGACTTCTTTACCAAATGGATGGAAGCCATCCAAGTTGTAGAAATTTCCCAAGAGCAGATCATCAAGTTCATAAAGGAACATATAATTCACTGATTTGGTATACCACGGACAATAATGGTAGATCATGGTACTTCATTAAACGGTGAAAAAGGTGAAAGATTTACTGAGCGAATACGGAGTCCAGTTAGTAAACACTACCCCTTATTACCCTCAGTCAAATGGTCAAGCAGAATCATCCAATAAGACCCTTAAAGGATTGATTCGGAAGATGGTGACAGACAACGCCAGACGATGAGATGAACACTCGAGTCAGGCTTTATGGGCCTATAGAACGTCGCCGTGAACGAGTACTTCAGTGATGCCGTTCCAGTTAGTATACGATCAGGAGGCTATGTTTCCAGTGGAAATGAACATTGAGTCTACCAGGGTGATGCTGCAAAAAAACTGACACGAGAAGACTACGACGAGGCGATGATCCAGAACTTGTTGGAATTGGACGACATCAGATGTGATACGCTAGATCGTCTGGAAGCACAAAAAAGAAGGATAACCAAGGAATACAACCTTAGAGTACTGGCTAAGTCGTTCAGAAAGAGAGAATTAGTGTGGAAGACTATATTTCCACTTGGTTCTAAGGACCCGGCGTATGGCAAATGGTCGTCCAATTGGGAAGGCCCATTTGTGGTGAAAAACGTGTTGCCAAATGAAGCCTATCATTTACAAGACGTAAAATGGAAAATGCATGCAAGAGCGATAAACGGAAAATACTTAAAGAAATATGTGCCCTCATTATGAGAGCACGAAAACATTCAAATGCAATGATGATTGTTTTCATTGATAAGGGACGAAAACGTCATAAAAGTACAAAATAGACGATACAACGTCTTACACTACATCAATACATCATCTTTGGCCCAAAGACCGCCTGAAATCCCCAGGAAATTCTTTAATGGCTAAGAGCGTCTCCCTCCCCTGGCGTCATTCGTCTCGTATTCTCGCACCCACTGCATCCAAGTCGGCCAGGTTTTTCTCAAAGTCAATGCAAGCCAAACCACCATACTCAGCCATCGATTGTTCCACCTCTTTCACTTGAGCAATGAGGGTCCTCCTTTTAGCCTCTTTCTTCATCCAGCTTTCCTCGAGATGGCATTGAATTTCTTTTAACTGTCGCTCCAGGTCCATGAAGACCGATTCCTCGGTCACCAGCTCTTCTGTGGTATCCCTTATGGCCTGATGTAGCGTCCCAAGAGATTCACGGAGTATTTCCTTTCTCACTACGGAAGAGCAAAGCCCAACTTTCTCTATGGCTATGAACAATACGGTACCGAGAGAGAAGGTTCGATATGCCATCTTGCATCTCCTGGAGGAAAAGCCGATCATCCACAGGTAATGGCAATGCAGGGAGGGCCAATAATCGGCTTAATTCGGATGAACACCGGTCCAATTAAGGACGTTCTCAGGCTGAACAGCTTGGCTAACCTTCAGTTCAGCAAAAGAAGCATAATGACCGAGGATCTCCCAAGCCCCCCTAAAAATGTGCTCGTGTTGACTGAAGGCGAGAGTGGCCGAAAAGAGGTAGATGACATTTGTCCCAAACGGGCCAAAAGGCTCTGGACCGATTGTAGCAATGGGTCAGACACCTACACATAAAGAAAGAATTAGCAAAACAAGAAAAATACCACGAGTCAAAAGAATAGGGAAAGAAACTCACCATCCCAGAACCAGAGCTAGAAGGCTGATCCGCCCGTGTCTCAAATGCCCCAGCTGCTGGTTGCACTAGTTCTTATTCTGAGGACAATGGATGCTGGGGGACAACAGCCGATAGCTGCGCGGTCTGAGGAGAAGCCGGCCGAGGGGGAGATACCGATGGCAAAATGGGAGACTCAGCCCGAGAAGGCAACGGTTGTTCAGGAACGACTGGTGCTTGGACTGATTGAGCGGGAGCCATGGACGGAGCAACTACGAGAGCCAAAAACGACGGCTGCTCAAGTTCAAGAAATTCCACTGGAGGTGAGGAAAGCAGAGGAGCTGAAGAAAACGGCAGTGCTAAGACCAAAGCTGGAGGCGCAGAAGTGCTGAGGAATATCACTTTTGACGATGAATGTTGTGGCACAGTAGTCGGCCGAACATCTGCAAGAGTATCGGAGTCGGATGAATCAGAAATATAAATGATTTCATCTTCTTCGTAAATGCGACGAAGTACGTCGTCTTTATACATAGACCGAGCCTCCTCTAATGACTCCAAAGGATAGAGATGTTTAAGGTAATGCCACAGAGCCCCAGTCGCCAAATAGGCTCTGTCACTTCAGCCTCATCATCTGGATAATGTACGATTGGTACGGAACGGTGCGATGATAAGCGCTCAAATGGAGGGTGATCACCAGGAATTTCCTCAACTCTCGGACGAAAATGACCAGACTCAGTATATGGCTTCGTACCTCGGGGGTCGGCTCCAATTGCACATTCCTTTTCTTGAAAGTGCTCCCTGACGGGACCTTCGGCCACGTCATCCTCATCAGAAGGAAATTGAACAACCGGTGTCCCTACAGGTCCCGCTCCCTCACCTCCACCTACAGGAGCTTCGGCCTCCGGAGTTCGCGCCGTTTCAGGCACTGCAGAGGGCGGATCAATCTTAAGAGCCTGCATCAAAATACACAGTTATGACATCAATATACCTCGAACCTGTGGGGATGCGAAAGAAAGCAGGTCTCAAGTTTATACCTTCGAGCGACGGGCGAGCGGAACGTCAGAATCAGAGCTCCGACTGGGGGAATGAATTTTCCTTTTGGCAAGCTTTATTCTCTTGAGCTTAGACGCCTCAGATGCCTTCTTCGACCCCGACGGTCCATAAGATTTGGAGGACAAAGGAATAGAAGAGATAAATCTTGCAGCAGGTAGAGAGAAAAGTCATTCGCGGATGGATGGCAAAAAACGATCAAAAGAAGGATGGACGGATGTACAATGAGCGAATGGGGCAATGACAAAAGAAGAAATCAAAGACCGTGTTTACTCCAAAGAATCTTCAACTTTAGAGACTGAAAAAACTTAAAGCGGTCTAGCGACGCAGAGTACGAATGAAAGAAGGGAAGGGGCCACCCTTGGACGAGGCCAAATTCACGGGCGACGAAGTTGGGCGAATACACCTCCACTCCAGCCTTACCGTTGGCCCCGGTCAAGAGGTCATGAACCAGGTCGCGGCTGCATAAAAACTTGCGCCATATGCGAAGACATGTTTCGTCCTCTTCCGAGAGAGGAAGGTCATGAACGAAAGATAAACTGTCCGATAGAGTAAAAGGGAAAAAAGAGGGAACCTGAGGAAGAGTATAAAAATATTCAAAAGTAGGACGAGGAGAGAAAAAAGACGGCCTAAGTTGAGCAAAGAGAAGGCCGGCGCAAGAGTAAGGGTGAGTCGAACTAATTGCACCAAAAATAGGAAAGTATTCCGGCAACCAAAGTTGAACGACCCATAAAAGACCAGAAGCAATGTGTGATGACCCCGACCGAATTTGTTTTTGGAGGACGGCCAGCCCCCGATACGTGGCGGCAAGAAGAAAAGAGGCCAGGTCTAAACGACGACCATGGGCGAAATCGGAAGAAATGAGGAGGTAGCCCGCCACAGGTTTTAGGCTGGGTGCGCAAATGATATATTTGCACAACCAGTAGTGAAGGAAGACTGTACTCTCTAGCATTGAAACCGTGCCAGCCGTTTTCGAATATGTGTGAAGAAAAGAAGAGTAAGACGAAAAGAAGGAAGGGTCCATTGAAGGAGGAGGAAAATGAAAGTTTGTGAAGGCCGAAGTGGTCGTTCCAAGCGGGGACAAACCAGTAAGAGCACCAACATCACGAAGGGTGATATTAAGGGCCCGACCGGAAAAATGAATACTTTGTACTCAGAAGACCAAAAAAGTAAAGAAATGGGAAACAGGCTACGGTCAAAAGCTGGCAGAGACAAAGAAAGCTCAATGAGAGGAAGAAGATGGTGTTTGTCCAAGAAGGCACGGGTATCCGCATGTAATAGCCTACGTTGGTGCCAGGCTTCGAATGTTGTATCAGGCTTGGGCCAGGTACGAATCAGATTGGACTGAGCAAGAGCGGAGATGTTGAGTGGTTCAGAAAACAGGAGGCTAGAAGAAGTGGAAATTGCTGAGCCAACGGGGCATTTGCAATGGCATTATCATCGATGAAGATGGGGCCAATAGTGCACTGACCGAAATCCTCATTGAGAGTGTGAAGGCCAAAGACGCCCACAGAAGAATCTTCCAATGGCAACTTATAATCAGCAAGAGTTGAGGCGTCGGTTTTGGGAGCAGAAGACGAAGAAGCCATTAATAACAGAGGAACGAAAACACAATAAAAAACACGTTGGCAGAAAAGAGTCGAATGTGAAGTGAGAAACAGAGGGGATTGAAGCCTTATAAGCAGACGAAGGGTTTAACCTGGGACATGGTTGCAACAGGAATCGCCAAAAAGTGAAAGCAGCGGGAAAAAAGAGAAGGACGAAAGTTTGCCCTAGACAGATGTTCAAATATAATTCGCTGCAAAGGTGACGTGCGACGGAAGGAAACACGGAAGTGACGTAAAAAACGGCTCTTAAATGGGCCTCATGATTAAACGTGAGGGAAAGGGCCACACATTTATTGCAGATATGATGGGTTCGTGTAGGACTCTAAAGGGCGGCCCGATAGAGTATAGGGCGAAAAGCCTAACCCCGAATTCACTTCGCCCAACCTCGCTACTTCGACCTTCAGCAAATCGGCCAAACTTCAAAATCTTATCATCGGTCTCCAAAATCGGCCAAGAACAGGTGTCAACATTACACCTTTTGGAGACGTTGCCCAGGCTTTCTCCATTATTAACACAGATAGTGGAGATTAGACTGATATGACAAGACCGTCAGGCCACGGACTTACTTTAGCAGAGGACCAGACTTGGGACAGGGAGCCCCTCCAACCAATAAGAAAGCACGTGAAAAAACCATTCACGTGACAACAGTACCAATGTCTCTTCACCACCTATTTAAAGGACCTAAACAAACTCTCTATAGTCAAACAGAGTCCCAAAAATGAGAAGGAAAAGATCAGAGAAGGCAGAGCAGAGTTGGGAAAAGGAAAAGCTCTGCATGAAACGTAGGCCACCAGAGGTGGAAGCCTCTCTTTAGTAAGGTGCGAAATGGAATGTAAGAAGAGTCGCTAGCGGCCATCCACACAGTGTAAGGTGTGAAATGAAATGTAAGGTTGTGGATGGGCTGCGTCCGTTAGCGACAGAGTACCCGGGGTTCTTTGTGTGGAAGGTACTACACCTCCCGAGTTGCGGCTGGGTTGAGCTCATGAACAACAGCTTGTCTGAGCTTTTCTACGCGGAGCATGCTGCTTACATCGGACCTCGGACTCTACAGACTGGGGATTGGCCGAATGAAGGGCCGGCCAAAGGCGGAAACATGAGATCATATAAGTTTCCATCGCTCCAATCTATACGCCTTTTCATCTTCTCCGACCGAGAATTCGCTCCCTAGATTCTCTGGATTGAGGGATCGACCGAATAGTGGGCCGGTCGAAGGCAGAAATGAATGGTCTTAAGTTTCCCTCGTTTCAATCTATACGCCTTTTTTTCTTCGACCAGAAAACTATCCTACAGGTTCTCTGGATTGAGGGATTGACCGGGTATCATCCCTCGATTGGAATAGCGATCTTCCCTGAAAAGAAAATTCACCTCGATCTTCACACTCCCCGTTCAATCAAGGTAAATTTGGGGGATAATTATTGGTAGACGAAAATCCCCACCATAGGACGAAGTCGCCCTAGGACGAAAGGAAGAACGAAGAGAAGAAGTACGATGGGCCGAAGAACGATGACGAGCTTGGGGCGATCAGACCAATGATTAGGACGAAAACCTATGATGCGGTTACTTCCACGATCGCAGCAGTTGGATGGTTTTCCCTCTATAACCAAGTGGTTGAGACACGCAGCTCAGCGGTTACAGACACGATCTTGCAACTGCAAGAAGATACTGGAACCGCCTAAAACGGTTGACAAGTTTCACTATAAAAGCCTACCTACACCAAGAAAAGAAGCCCGATCAAATGAAGACTCAAATGAACATATTTTTATTTTTCATTTCGTAGATTGTAATCTTAGGACTGTAACTTGTGTGATTGCGCCCCTTGGAGGCTTATTCACTCAATCAAACACTATGCTGTGAAAACAAAATAAACGTGCAAAAACATAAAACACACGAACACACACATGCAATGGGAAAATAAAAATGCATCTTTTAAGCCGAGTTACACCGAAGTGCACTCTCATCATGTCCATCAGGACACGCATAAGAAGATGGGGATTCATCTTGCTTCTTCACCCAAACCTTTCTAGGAACCTCATCCACTTGAGAATTCCTAGTCAACAAAGCAAGTTTCTCACTCAAGAGTTGAGCTTGTTTGGTTAGTGCAGAAACTTGAGACATTAGATTTGACGAATCAAATCTAGGAGACACACTCTTAGGCCTTCTCTTTTGCTTGTGCAACATGAAGCACTTAGGCCTAATGTGTCCTGCCTTGCCACAGTGATGGCAAACAGGCACAAACCTCGGATGAGAGTGAGGTTTACCCACAACACCTCTAGATCGAGGTTGGGTCATAGGACGAGGAATAAATGGAGGAATAACATGACTACACTCAACATGTTTCTTGCCTAAGTCACGTTTAGCTGCTACAGGCACAACTTTGGAAGAAGAAGCTTTATCACAGTTAGGTTCAGAAATAATTCCTAACATACGGTCCACATTTTTATTCTCACTAGAAAATACAGACAACTGAGTTCTAGTATCTTCAAGTTCAGTCTCTAAAGCTAGGACCTTATCAATCAGACCCCTATTCCTCTCCTCAAGGTCATCAACCATCAAAAGGCTTTGCTCAAATTTGGCTTGAGCTTCATTCTTTTCTAGCTCAACAGCTTTCAACCTTTTATTGACCTCTAGGTTAGTCTTCTTAATAGCTAAACTCTCATTAAACAGTTCAACATAAGCTACCTGAAGACTTTCCTCATCTACAGACTCATCAAGAGAGACTTCTGAATCAGCATCATTAACCACAATCTCTCTCTTACCAGTCACACTAGTAGTAAAGGCAATAAAATTGTCTTTAGGAGAATCATCTCCTCCAGAGTCACTAAGGGATGCTGCCATGGCTTTCTTGCCTTTAGCCCTAAGGTATGTGGGGCACTCAGATCTAACGTGCCTATATCCTTCACATTCATAGCAATGGACATCCCGGGATCTACTATCTCTATCCTCTTTAGACTCACTCCTGCTATGCCTACTCTATCTAGGCTCATTCTCCCTATCTCTGTTACTACTATGGCCATTTTTCTTAAATTAAGAAATTTCTTAAACTTCTTTGCAAACAAGGCCAACTCACGATCTGTGATGGTATCATCATCACTAAACAGATCATGCACAACTTCCTTAGCGATTTTCATCGCAAACGTTTTTGGCTCTCTATAACCAGGAAGCTTTTTCTCATAAACCTGCAGTTTTCCTACGAGTTCATCTAAATTAAGCTGATCGAGGTCATTGCTTTCCTCGATGGCAGTGGTTTTGGGTAGGAACTTATCAGGTAGGGATCTCAGGATTTTCCTAACTATCATACTAGTAGGAATAGTCTCACCTAGGTTAAAACTGGAGTTAACAATATCGTTAATCTCAGCATAAAACTCATCAAAGGTCTCATCTTCTTTCATTCTGGCGACCTCAAACCTAGTAGCTAAATCATGGAGTCTATTATTTTTAACAGACAATGTGCCCTCATGCACAGTCTGCAGGATGTCCCAAGCATCCTTGGCTATCTCACACATTGAGATTCTCCTAAACTCAGCAGAACACACAGCACCATGTATGGCATTAATAGCCTTGATGTTCCTATTGCTGGCATCAAATTCGTCCTTAGTCCAGGTCAATTTATCTTTAGGGGAAGAGACCCCATCAACAACAACAACGGGAGGTTTCCACCCGTGTTCAACAGTCATCCAGACCCTCTCATCTAAGGACTTAAGGAACGCTCTCATGCGAACCTTCCAATGTAAATATTCCGTGCCATCAAAAAATGGCGGACAATTTAAGGGTTGACTACGTTCCATAGCTAACGGGTCAAGGATCGAGTTCAGGCTCTGATACCAATTGAAAATTTGGGGTTATCCTAGGTTCTGACCTTATGCGGAATTACAAACAATAAGCAGGACAAGTCTTGTTACTGCTATTATGGATAAATAAATCGGCAACCACAATAACAATTAAATAAAATTATGCTGCAAAATATTAAAACAATAACAGGAATTAAAACAGCAAAATAAATCAAACCACACAAAATTCAACACAATGATTTTGGTGACGAAGTGGAAAACTCTTGCGAGTAAAAAACCACTCCGGGTATAGGCTACCACCCGAATCCACTATATAGAGAAAAACTTACAGCGATGGTCAAGACCTATGGTGGCAACTTCACCGACTCAAGTACCTCAATACTGCAAGAACTCAAGGCAACTCCTCAAGCCCGCGACCCACGGTTTTCTTCAGAACCTCTGAAGTCTCTGAGTAGATTATATCACCAATGACGCCGGAACTCCGACTACCAAACTTCCTCCTAAAGAACACTAAAGGATTAGGGAATTTGGGTTAAGTTGTGTTGAGGGTTTAACAAAGAAACATTCACACCATCAATGAAGAAGACAAGGAGATAAGAAGTCTTCAATGGTGGAATCAAAGAGAGTTGAAAGCTTTTGAGAGATTTTGGCTCAAGGGAAATATGCTTCAGCTCTTTCAACCTCTGGGGAGTGGTGGCTAAGTGTTATATTTATAGGTAGGGTAAAAAATTAGGGTTTTGCATGCCAAAAACGCGTTCAGATCGCAGTCGCGTTCGAACGCTTACTAGAACGTAACACGAACGCGCCCTTTCTGTGAAGACTCGTTCGAACGCCAATCGAACGCTCAACGAACGGATGCTCTCTGGAATGATCCTGTTCGAACCCACCAAGAACGAGACTCGAACGTTTGCTCTCTGGAATGCTTCCGTTCGAACCCAATAAAGAACGTGCCACCAACGCCACACGTTCGAACCCAATAACGAACGCAGCACCAACGCATGTCTGATGCACAACAGTCAGAAACCAGTTCAATTGCACAAAGATATTCATAAAATATTACAACTCAATTGAACTTATTTTGTCACGAATACATGCTAATAAAAAAGGTACTAACAGTTTTGATGGTAAGCAACTGCAAAAACAAAGCTTCCTAATTAATTTGTGTTCTTATTAAAATAAAATCCTTATAAGTGTCATCGTTTGGTTTTTATTTGGAACCGCGTACTCCGTACAAGTACGTACCCAAATCGGTTTTGTATACAAACTTTATGCTTTAAAGTTTTTTTTTTTTTTTTTTTTTTTTTTTAATAACTTTGACAAGCGAACCTTGTCAAAATAAAAGAAAAAAATGATCACAACTAATAGAGGAAAAATTTAGTGAGACTTAAATAGTCATATTATTTGTTTGGAAAATAAGAACAATTAAGATAAATATTTATTAAAATATAATAATTTTAAAATTTTATCAATTATAGAAATTTTGTAATTTTTCACATAAAATTAATAATAACTTTGTAATAATTTTTTTTTGGAAATGTTATAAATTCCGACGTCAAACCACCTGATCCAAGCTTAAACGGGGCATGTAAAACCCCGGACTGCCACACGTTCTTACAAGAAGAATGTATCACTGGATTCAAATCTATGACTTGTGCAATCAAATCCTAAATCTTATGCCACCAAGTCACACCCCTTAAGGACAATAACTTTATCATACACTTAATATATATACATAAATTTTTATGTGACCTTCTATTAGAATGAAGATCTAGACAACTACCTAAATTAATTAAAAGTCGAGTCACATATCACCTCCTCAAACTATAAATATAATTACATCCACTTTTTTTCTCCTAGATTTAAATGGGCTTTGTTGGGCAAAATCACAAAATCTCATGTATCGTTTTATCACTAAAAATTGTGATTTTTTATCGCTATTATCTACCAACTATTAACCAGTGTTGATGGTGTTTTTCGGGCACTATGTTATTTAAACAACACGACAGGGGTAAAATGGGTAACTCCATTGATCGAGACCGTTAAAAGCCGACCCGACAACTTGACGGTAAGAGGCCGAGCACTTTATACTAAATGGCCGAGCACTTGAGATCGGATGATCGAGCATTATCAGATCGACAGCAGCATTCTCAGTTCAAATGGCTATCATGACCGACCTCATGAAGACCGAGCACATGACGAGGCGTGCTCAGGAAGATAAAGCATCCTATTCTTGCGGAAAAGGATAAGTTGTCCTACTTTAATGGGGTAAAGTAATAACTTAATATCCTAATAGGATAAAGGAAGTAAATATAGTTTTGATTAGGAATCCTTATGGGAAAATGGAATAGTTTTGACTAGGAATCCTGATAGGAAAAGGAGACCATCTCCAATTAGGAATTCTTGTACAAATAAGAATCTGGTTTCTTCACCATTATAAATAGGAGGGTAGAGTGAGTGTAGAAGGGGAAGTTGAAGGCATCATCTGAAAATCATCACAAGAGCGAAAGATAAGAGAGATTAAAGTTCCAATTTGTAAGAGCCAAGGAGAGGCCTGAGAGGTGCATTTGAGTAATAAAAAGTATCGCCCTGTTCTTGTCCGTGGACGTAGGTCGGATCCCAAAATCCACCGAACCACGTTAAATCACCTTGTCTGATTGGCGTATTTTCTTGTTTTCCGCTAAGTTTGCTTTTGGTTCCCTATAACCAAACAAATTCACAGTTGAAAGGAGGGTTCCCTCGGAGGTGATATTCCTATATTACCCTGAGACCAAAATCCGCCGTCAACAGTTGGCGCCGTCTGTGGGGAACTCAACAAAAAGCAACTCGCGTAGTGAGACAATGGCGGAAGACGGAAACCACCAACCATCAGGGAGCTCGGCTGCAGATTGGATGGAGAAGATTGAGGAGAACCTTAGGAAAGAAAGGGAGGAAAGCCAAACTCTGCTAAAAACCATAGTAGACCGTTGGAAAGGATAGAAGGAGCACACAATGGAAATTCGAGGCCGGGACTAGCCGACGAAGGAACGACATAGCAGAAGGAAAAAGAATTGTCGATACAAGTGAAGACGACAGACCTCGGAGGAGGGAACCCTACAGAGTGAGATCCGTGGTAGTGCAGAGAGATTCCCAGACCGAGGACACATGAGAGGGAGAATATGACAAATCGTCACCAGACTCCTCCTACGATAGCCCTCACAACACCCGGAGAAGAGGAAAAGAATATAATGAAAAAGTACGAGAAGATACCGACCCCGAGAAGCACCATTCCCGAGATAGCAGAAAGAAAAGAAACCACAGGGGGCGGCATGGAACCAAAGACAACAGCATGAAATCTTGGCTGCGGGAGGAGCTGGTCAAATGGGGAGTATACCCCAATGCAAACAGAGGGGATGTCCAGGACGGCAAAGATGAGTCCCCCCTCACAGAAGAAATAAAGTCAGAGAAATTCCCAAAAAGATTCAGCATGCCGACCATGACACCATACAAGGGCCATACCGACCCCAAAACCCACATTGAAGGTTTCGTCCTACTAATGGAGGTACAAGGGGTAACAGGGGACGCCATCTGCAAAGTGTTCTCCCTAACTATGGCCGGACCGGCCATTCTATGGTATAGAAGCCTAGCCCCAAGGAGCATCAGCAGCTTCGCACAACTGAGAAAGTCATTCCTACGACACTTCAAGTGGGCTTGCGTCCCCATAAAGACAATTGGAGAACTAAGACTTATGAAACAAGGAGACGATGAACCTTTGAAAATATTTATTGAAAGATACCACAATATGGTACTCGAAGTCGGAGGGTATGAATCCCCCGAGGCCCTGGAAAGCTTGAAGGGAGCCTTGAAATTCGGGAGGCTATGGACCCACCTAAGGATCCAAGACACCCCGGACTACGCAACCGCCCTGGAGGTAGCCCGAAAATTCGTTTTGTTAGAGAACGAAGAGAAGTATCCCGAAAAGGGAACACCATCAGAGAAAGAACTACAAGAGAAGGTGCCCCCCACCGTGTAGAAAGAGAATCCAGAAGACCACCCCCGAAGCACAAGAAGTTCAAACCACTGCACCGTGACAACCAATAGAGAAGGGCGTCGACCCAAGTAAACTATGTGGTCGGGGAAAATGCATACATTCCCCTAAATAAACCACTATGACAAATTGTCGTGGAGATCCAGGGGAAATGCCTCTTAGTAGAACCCGACCAAAGAAGATTTCCCCCGGACAAGAGGAACCAAAAGGCTTATTGCATACACCACAACTCCAGAGGACATGCAACGGACGGGTGCAGAGACCTGCGGAAGCAGGTGGAAGACTTGGTAAAAGAAGGCTATCCTGGTGTGTACATAGACCATTCTGTTTTTTAGGTCGACCAAATTGATAGCGGAAGTCATCCGGTCGGATGCGTGGAATGCTGAGATGCAGAGATGATGTATTAAGAAGAGCCTTGCTTGTAGTGACCAGTGTAGAGTTGCAAGAAAGGCAACAGATCCCAAAAAGGTGAGTAAACCTCTTCTGACTTAGGTTGACATTTGATTATGCTTGTTTGTTATGGCTCACACAATGATTTTGATATTTGTTTTCCGGCTCGGGTCTGCTCTTGTACCGCCGAGACCGATGCCTCTTTCCAGCGAGACCGATGTCTCTTTCCGGCTCGGGTCTGCTCTTGTACCGCCGAGACCGATGTCTCTTTCCGGCTCGGGTCTGCTCTTGTACCGCCGAGACCGATGCCTATTTCCGGCTCGGGTCTGCTCTTGTACCGCCGAGACCGATGCCTATTTCCGGCTCGGGTCTGCTCTTGTACCGCCGAGATCGATGTTTGTTTCAGCTCGGGGTCGGGTTACGTCCCACCGAGTCATGCTCATTGGTCTGGGGACGGGACATTCCCCCAGAGCCAAGTACCTCTTTCAGCTCGGGGTCGGGTTACGTCCCACCGAGTCATGCTCATTGGTCTGGGGACGGGACATTCCCCCAGAGCCAAGTACCTCTTTCAGCTCGGGGTCGGGTTACGTCCCACCGAGTCATACATATTGGCCTGGGGACGGAACATTCCCCCAGTACCAAGTATCTCTCTTGGCTCGGGGTCCTCAGGGGCATACTCGATGCATAGGATCCGTGAGAAGCATAGCACAGGGAGGGATGATACCCCCGTGGCGATTGCTTGCTCCAGTGTTACCGAACATGAGGAGGAACATGCCCTTAATGTGTCGAGCACTCTTGATCCTCACGTACTCGATGTAATGGATCCGTGGGAAAGCATAGCACGGGGGATGATGACACCCCCGTGACGATTGCTAGCTCCAGTGATACCGGACCTAAGGAGGAATATACCCTTAGAATCCCGGACACTCTTTGATTCATTCATCATTCGGATCTGTGGGAGACACAGCACGGGGATGCGTTATGCCCCTGTGGCGTGTGCCTGCTCCAGCGTGGTAAGGAGGAGCCCTCATACAATACACAGGCTCCCGAGCGAACCGATGTGTAGAGGATGTGCCCTTACCGTTCATACGCTCTTCTGATCCGAATCCTGGTTCGCCGGGACACTGAATTGGAAGATTCAGAATTGTGTTTTGGGGACCTCGGACGGGACGCTGTCTTGAGGCATCCATGTTGTTGTTTATGCTTGCAAAACGTTTTTATTTTGGGATAGGTGCTGAGTCACCCCCGCCTTTTTTATTTTCCAGAAACCTATTTTTGTTTTCGGCCGGTCTGGTAGGGGGACGCCCGTGCCAGATTCGGTAGGGCTTCGAAGGTTGATTCATTTCCCTTCTGAATAAAGTCCCTAGGGTTAGTCGGCTCGGGGCTGGATTTCGTTCCGCCGAGGCCACTTGTCATTCAGCTCGGGGTTGGGGTACGTCCCACCGAGTCGGCTTCTTTGGACTGGGGACGTAACACTCCCCCAGGTCCAAGTGCCTTTCTTTCAACTCGGGGTCGGGTTACGTCCCACCGAGTCGGTTTCTTTGGACTGAGGACGTAACACTCCCCCAGGTCCAAGTGCCTTTCTTTCAACTCGGGGTCGGGTTACGTCCCACCGAGTCGGTTTCTTTGGACTGGGGACGTAACATTCCCCCAGGTCCAAGTGCCTTTCTCAGCTCGGGGTCGGGGTACGTCCCACCGAGTCAGCCTTCGGACTGGGGACGTAACATTCCCTCAGGTCCAAGTGTCGTTCTCAGCTCGGGGTCGGGGTACGTCCCACCGAGTCAGCCCTTCGGACTGGGGACGTAACATTCCCTCAGGTCCAAGTGCCTTTCTCAGCTCGGGGTCGGGGTACGTCCTACCGAGTCAGCCCTTCGGACTGGGGACGTAACATTCCCTCAGGTCCAAGTGTCGTTCTCAGCTCGGGGTCGGGGTACGTCCCACCGAGTCAGCCCTTCGGACTGGGGACGTAACATTCCCCCAGGTCCAAGTGCATTTCTCAGCTCGGGGTCGGGGTACGTCCCACCGAGTCAGCCCTTCGGACTGGGGACGTAACATTCCCTCAGGTCCAAGTGTCGTTCTCAGCTCGGGGTCGGGGTACGTCCCACCGAGTCAGCCCTTCGGACTGGGGACGTAACATTCCCCCAGGTCCAAGTGCCTTTCTCAGCTCAGCTCGGGGTCGGGGTACGTCCCACCGAGTCAGCCCTTCGGACTGGGGACGTAACATTCCCTCAGGTCCAAGTGTCGTTCTCAGCTCGGGGTCGGGGTACGTCCCACCGAGTCAGCCCTTCGGACTGGGGACGTAACATTCCCTCAGGTCCAAGTGTCGTTCTCAGCTCGGGGTCGGGGTACGTCCCACCGAGTCAGCCATTCGGACTGGGGACGTAACATTCCCTCAGGTCCAAGTGTCGTTCTCAGCTCGGGGTCGGGGTACGTCCCACCGAGTCAGCCCTTCGGACTGGGGACGTAACATTCCCTCAGGTCCAAGTGCCTTTCTCAGCTCGGGGTCGGGGTACGTCCCACCGAGTCAGCCCTTCGGACTGGGGACGTAACATTCCCTCAGGTCCAAGTGTCGTTCTCAGCTCGGGGTCGGGGTACGTCCCACCGAGTCAGCCCTTCGGACTGGGGACGTAACATTCCCTCAGGTCCAAGTGCCTTTCACAAGCTCGGGGTCGGGGTACGTCCCACCGAGTCAGCCCTTCGGACTGGGGACGTAACATTCCCTCAGGTCCAAGTGCCTTTCACAGCTCGGGGTCGGGGTACGTCCCACCGAGTCAGCCCTTCGGACTGGGGACGTAACATTCCCTCAGGTCCAAGTATCGTTCTCAGCTCGGGGTCGGGTTGCGTCCCACCGAGTCAGTCCTTCGGACTGGGGACGTAGCGTTCCCCTAGGCCCGAGCATCTCTCACAGCCCGAGACAGGATCACATGCCAAGGCAAAATTTTCTCCTCACAATCGAGATTGGATCAGTCAGGGGTCAGGACCCCCAAATCTCTGGTACAGATATTACAGAGGAGGAGTCATTTTTAGTTTGGACAACAAGAGGAACTTCATCTCCTGATGGAACGACCCAAGTAAGCAATTTGCTTTGAGGTGGAGAATCATTCTGAATAGAGTCAGCATCTCCAATAAACCGAGGATATGAAGATAGAAACAGAAGACTTAGTTGATGGCAAAGACAATTTCTCGGTGATTTCTGGAGCAACCACCAGCAAGGCGATCAGCACACCATCTTTTTTTTATAGTTCCCGGCATCAACTCACAAACTCGTTGTTACCGAGAACTAGGGGACAGATGTTGATGGTGTTTTTCGGGCACTATGTTATTTAAACAACACGACAGGGGTAAAATGGGTAACTCCATTGATCGAGACCGTAAAAGCCGACCCGACAACTTGACGGTAAGAGGCCGAGCACTTTATACTAAATGGCCGAGCACTTGAGATCGGATGATCGAGCATTATCAGATCGACAGCAGCATTCTCAGTTCAAATGGCTATCATGACCGACCTCATGAAGACCGAGCACATGACGAGGCGTGCTCAGGAAGATAAAGCATCCTATTCTTGCGGAAAAGGGATAAGTTGTCCTACTTTAATGGGGTAAAGTAATAACTTAATATCCTAATAGGATAAAGGAAGTAAATATAGTTTTGATTAGGAATCCTTATGGGAAAATGGAATAGTTTTGACTAGGAATCCTGATAGGAAAAGGAGACCATCTCCAATTAGGAATTCTTGTACAAATAAGAATCTGGTTTCTTCACCATTATAAATAGGAGGGTAGAGTGAGTGTAGAAGGGGAAGTTGAAGGCATCATCTGAAAATCATCACAAGAGCGAAAGATAAGAGAGATTAAAGTTCCAATTTGTAAGAGCCAAGGAGAGGCCTGAGAGGTGCGTTTGAGTAATAAAAAGTATCGCCCTGTTCTTGTCCGTGGACGTAGGTCGGATCCCAAAATCCACCGAACCACGTTAAATCACCTTGTCTGATTGGCGTATTTTCTTGTTTTCCGCTAAGTTTGCTTTTGGTTCCCTATAACCAAACAAATTCACAGTTGAAAGGAGGGTTCCCTCGGAGGTGATATTCCTATATTACCCTGAGACCAAAATCCGCCGTCAACAACCAGTATGTCAGAATTTAAAAAAGAAAAATGCGGACATCTGCAAATAAAAATACTTTGAGATTCTTTAAATATTAGTCATTTCTGTCAAAAAGTAAAAGTATAAAAGTTCTGTTTCTTCTAAAATTTTTGTCAGTGTACGAGGTTGTAAATTAATTTGATTGGTGATACACTCACTGACAATCTCACAAATAATTTTACAAACCCTCTCACTGTAGCTATAGTGATTCACAGTAGATCACTGTAGCTACAGTGAGAGGGTTTGTAAAATTGTTTGTGAAATTGTTAGTGAGTGTATCATTTTCCAATTAATTTTTCCTCTATCTATTATTAATCCCAAAAATTCAATTTTTATTTTATATAATCTACTTTCTTTTTAGAAATGACTACATTAAGTTACACTCTCCTATGGTATAGGATAAAGAAGTTCATGATATAAGGGAGATGAATACATTGTGGCAATATTCGCGAGTACTTCCATGTAGGGTTAATATTGGGAAATAAAAGTAGGTGTTGTTTTAAAAATCGAATTGATGATTGAAATAATAATTTAAAATTTTTAATGGGTCATTAGTTTGATCATTCTGATGGAATCAGTAGAACTGATGTTATAAATAATTTTAATCATAAATTATAAAAAAATATTTATTTTATTTTTTGGTTTTATTTTTTTTAAGATTAAGAACTAACTGGGCCAGTTTATCATTTTTTGAAAATTCATAATTGTCATATAATTCTAATCATATGCGGAATTAATCAATTAACAACTCTAAGTAAGATAGATCAAAGGTAGAACTGCTATGAAACGAGTTAATCAACCACCCTTAAATCTAAACATAGATAAAATAATACAAATATCAAAATAGTAAAGAGAATCAACCTAAGAAATTTTATTGACGGAGTGGAAGCCTCTCAAGAGTAAAAAAAACTACTCCGGATGTAGGCTACCACCCGAATCCACTATAATAGAGAAAAATTACAACGATGGTATATGACATATGCTGACAACTTCACCGGCTCGAATACTTCTATATTGTAATAACTCGAAGAACTCCCCAAGCCCGCACTGAGCGTCCTTCTTCAAAACCTCTGAAGTTTCTGAGTGAATCCAATATGCGAGCTCACGATGTCGGAACTCCGACCTCTAATCACATTCTCAGAACTTTGAAGGATAATGATTTTGTGTAAGGATTGTGTATTGTGTTGATGGTTATCAAAGAACAAAATCATCAAAGTATAGAAGACAAATGAATCAATAAATCTTCAAGGTGATTTGTTGGAAAGAAGGAAAATGACAGTTTAGAATCTGTGAATTGTGTTTCCTGTAAAATAACCAACTCATGATAAAGTGGCTATATGTTTCTTTTTATAGGTAGGGTTTCCCTTATCTCAAACTAGATTCAAAACGCGTCTAATTAAAATAGTTCAGTAACACACGGGCTTTTAAACACCACAAGAACGTGTAACGAACATGAGTAGTTCCGTAAAATCGTTCGAACACAATAATGAACGCAAGTCAAACATGAAGTCTCTAATCAATTTCGCTCTAAAGTGATAAAGAACGTGACTCGAACAAGTGCTCTCTAAGAGCTTTTTTTCGAATGAAATATTAAACGATCCACTAATGATGAGCGTTCAAACTCAAATAAGAACGTATCATGAACGAAAACCCCAATATCTTCATCTGATGTTGTCCACATACTTTTCCAATTGTTCCGAGATCTTCAAGAGTCATTACAACTCAATTGAACATATTTTGTTACGAAAGTTACCAACGCTCATGGAACTAACAATCTCCTCTTTTGGCATTCCGTGACAAAACCATTTTAATATAAAAATTATGGTAAAAGACGCAACAATAAAATAGTCAACTGCCAAACATCAAGACATTGACTTTTTACAATATGACTCGATCTAATACCTAAACAAAAAGTCTTATTTAATGTACCCATGAAAAGCAAAAAGAATTTAAAGAGTAATAAAAATAAAAATATTCTCATGCATTTATCAAAAAAGAATACATATACTACTTCCCATTTTTGTCACGAAATGATAATGGGTAAGACCAATAAAAGTCGACCTACTGCACACAGAAAACTAAAATCATACAAGACAATTATAAGTAGATACACTTGCTTCTTGAATACCTAACTTACTCCACCTCACTCACATCACAACTTAGTTAGTAAAACGAATACATGGAAATAAAAAGAAGAAACACACAATTATGCATTGCTAAATGAAATGCAGTATGCAATGATTATGAGCACACACAACGAGTTTAAAAAATTAAAAAATAAAAATTCAAAAATGACTCAAAACAACATTACAAGCAAGTGTAATGATGCCTAGTTCGTACTCAGTTGTTTATGATATGAGATATATGAAACATTTTTGGTCATGCTCACAAGTACATGCATGCATGTGACATAAACACCAAAATATAACAAGTATTTGCGTGAAAAATAGGTGCACAACAAAGGTTAAGTCCTTATTTTAAGAGCAAGATAAAGCCAAAGAAGTCATATCTCATGACACATCAAGTCCACAAAATAGGTATTCAAACCCAATGCCACTAGGACATGAAAATAAACAACATTGATTGCATGCTATATTTTCTCCCCTTAAACATGAGCTCATCGTAAAACTCTTTCGAGTGAAGAGTTTTTGCCATTATCTTTTAACATTGGCTCATTGCTCTTTTGAGTACTTTAGAATCGAAGTACTTGAAACTTATTTAATTGTTCTTTTTCTTTTTTTTTTCTTAAAGGGGATAACATAAGATCATCTAGTCAAAAATCACATTATTTAGTGAGCTAAGTATGATAGAGATTCAACTATCAGTCCAAAAACTCATACATACGACCAAGTCTCAAAACATAAAAAAACGTATGTGAGATGCAAGCATAAGATATACTAAGGGTTTCATCACATACACATATGGACATAGAGCATCAAGAAAAATAAAAGCATATAACACATGTATAACCATCTATCATTCGTACCAGGATCACATGAAACAAGCTTTTACACTATATTTCAAACCATAAAAATTTTTTTGTCTTTTTCATTTTATATATATATTTTTTTTTTAACACAAAAATAATTAAAGTCACAACAAGGCTTGCCATTTTTCATTAGTACGTGGAGTTGTGTCCTGAGTGCAGATCATATTACCAATATCATCCATTGGAATCGGCTATGAAATTTATGCTCAGGTTCTCATCTTATATACCAATAAACATATAACAAAAACAAAACAAACCACACACACCCATATGCAGTGAAAACAAAAACATACAGTAATGTAAGAACATAAAACACATGCAATGGGAAAATATGAATGCACCATCTAAGAAGAGATACACCGAATTGCACTCTCATCATACCTTTTAGGATCAAGGCATTCATATATTAAGGGGAAATTTTTTTTCCTTCCTTATCTAAATTTTCTTAGGAATCTCTTTCACTTAAGAACTCCTAGTTAGCAGTGCAAGTTTCTCACTAAGGTACTGCGTCTATTTAGCCAATGCAGAAAATTGACGAACTAGATTCGAAGAATCAAATCTATGGGGAAACACTCTTAGGCCTTTTCTTTTGTTTATGCAACATAAAACACTTGGGCCTAATATGTCTTGATTTGCCATAGTGATGGCAAGCAAGCACAAACTTCGAACGAGAGCGAGTTCTACTAGAAACACTTCTAGATTGCGATTGGGTCACATGATGAGGAATAACAGAGGAATCACATGGCACTCAATAATTGGCTTCTTTCCCAAGACAAATGGAAGAGTGACAGACAGTTTTAGAAAATGACATCTTGTCACAACTCGACTCAACAACGTCCACTCCTCTCTTCTCACATGAAGACACGTAAATTCCTAATATGCGATCTAGCTTCTCAGTCCTACTAGAAAAAATAGATACTTGTGTTCTAGTAATTTCAAGTTCCACTTCTAAGAATTTGACTCTATCAGCCAATTCTCTATTCCTCTCATTGAGGTCATTAATAACATTAAGACTCTTGTCAAGCTTCGCTTGAACTTCATTCATTTCAAGTTCCATTTCTTTTAGCCACTTATTAACATCAACATTCATCTTCTTGATAGCTAAGCTCTCATTAAATAATTCAGTATAAGCTACTTGAAGATTATCATCATCATCTATAGAGTCATTGTGAGAGATTTCAAAACAAGCATTTACGTCGCTAACATTAGCGTCTCTCTCACACGCCACACTGGAAGAAGATACAATGTAATATCATTTCTCCTTAGAATACTCATCAGAGATATAAATATCTTCAGAATCACTATGTGAGACTGTCTTAACTTTCTTACTCTTAGACTTTAGGTATGTGGGACACTCGAATCTTATATGCCCAAAACCTTCACATTTATGGCATTGAATAACTCGAGGTTTACTATTTTTTTCTTCTTTGAACTCTCTCATACGACGGCTACTCTCTCTGGGTTTCCCATCCCTACTTCTATCAAGACCACGACCAATATTTTTCAACTTAAGAAGTTTCTTGAACTTGTTCACAAATATGACAATATCAACATCTTTGAGAGCATCATCTTCCTTATCATAATCGGATGAATCATGGGTAAATTCCTTCACGATTTTCATAACTATGTTCTTGGGCTTTCTATATCCAGGAAGTTTACACTCATACACCTGAAGGTTTCCTACGAGGTCCTATAATTTTAGATTATCTAAGTCATTACTCTCTTCAATGATAGTGATCTTAGGTAAAAATCTTTCATGTAGGAATCTAAGAAATTTCCTATCTATCGTATTCGTAGGAATACTCTAACCTAGGTTAAAGCTGGAATTAACAATATCGCTAATCTTAGCGTAAAACTCGTTAAAGGTTTCATCCTCTTTCATCTTAGCGGTTTCAAACCTAGTAGCAAGCTCTTGGAGTCGATTGTTTTTAACTGACAATGTTCCTTCATATACAATCTGAAGGTTGTCTCATACATCATTGGCAATCTCACACATATGAATTCTCATAAACTCTATGGAGCAAACAACAACATGAATTGCATTAAAAGCATAACTATTCTTATTGCTCGTATCAAACTCCTCTTTTGCCCAAGTAAGTTTATCTTTAAGGGAATAGACTCCATCAACCATGACCATGGGAGGTTTCACGACCCCCTCCCTAGAGCGGGCCCAACCCTAGAAAGAGGTTCGCATACTTCTTTAGCTCGAGCATTCTATATGACAATCAACCACTCAAATGCACACAAATATTACATCACTTATTACAAATCCAAACAGTTTACACGACTGTTGTGGTTTTGAACATAATACAAGGAAGTAAAAACAAAAGATGACACAAATGTCTGGTCCAACCCGAATATACAACTGTGGCACGTGGATCAAATCTGGTACTGCTACTACTGTGCAGACGGACTACCTGAAATGTTAGGGAAGAGGGGAGTGAGCTTAAAAAGCTCAGCAAGTAAACACTCATTCTCTCAACATGACCTCACCAATAAAATAGGGTTATATATACATATTTATATCTATATGAAAATATTATGTATTATAATATCATTACAACAAACATCCCACCTCAACAATACAAACATCCATCAAACATGGCTGCTACTCCGGGTCTAGTATAACAGAGGATTGAAACCAATGGGAGAGTACCTCAATGACAACTCTCAAGGTTTCCAACCATATCAACTCGTAAAATGTGAGTAAAATATACTCAATGAGGAAGCCCCCGTACTCCCCCATATCATAACCAGTAGGAGAGTACCTCAATGACAACTCCCAAGGTTTTCTATCATCTCATATCATCTGATGTATCATCACATCCCATCTCAAATCCAACCACTATTATACCAAACCCGGCAGCGTAACACAACAGCACACATCATCAACACAGTCACATCTCACATCCAGTCTACCAATCTCATCTCAATAATTATGATCTCATATTATCATACTTTTACATCTCGATATTATATCTCAACAAAATATATTTAATATAAATATATCTATATAATATACCATTATGTTTATATATATATATATATTTATTTACCGATTCTCACAACAACCAACAATCATCAAACAATATGTTAAGAGAATCACCACAGAGTGTACTTACCTCGATTCACGCAAAAGTCAATAACGATTATCAGCTCGAAATTCCAAACGACTAAGCTAAGAAGAAAAACAGCAATGAACGGCTCCGGAACTAATTAGAACGCTCAGCGAGACAAGCGGGCCCCACAACGAAGATCGGGCCCCACCACCAAAAAGCGGACCCCACAATCCGATACTTTCAATGGTGAAAATATATACCAATACACTCGTAATATCGAGAGCAACAATCTGGTGCGATCGGATCGCTGATTCAACGGTCGGATCTCAAATTCCGGTAATACCCCCAAATCGTCGGTAACTATAAAACGGAAAACAACCCAAACGATGTCGGATCAGGAAGCGACCACTGGCGTTGGAAATGTCTCGGCCTGAAAAGTGCTCACTCGCCGGAGGTGACCGTCAAAAGTGACCGGAGACGATCGGAAATTGTAAAATGGTCGGCGGCGTAGCGTCCCCTTCTGGTGGCGGGTGGCGGCGCGTCAGGCAGACGTTGGACTCGATCTCGGTGGTGCTGGAAAGCTGACGGCTGCAGCTACACGGTGGTCCGGCGCGTGGGTGAAGGTGATCGATGGTGACACGGCAGCGACGCTTCAAAGTTTCGGCAAGAAAAAGAAAGAAATATGAGAGAGAAAGAAGAAATTTAATTTTTTTTTATCTTCGTTATCTTCTAACCTAATACGCGTCTGTCTCATATATAAACTTTCAAAAGCAATGTTTATTATTAATTTTTTTTTTATTGCTTGCCAGATATCACGCTTAAAATCTCACAGGAGGTTTCCAACAATATTCTACTGGCATCCACACCCTCTCATCTAGTGATTGATGAATGCTCTAATGCGTACCTTCCAATGAGAGTACTCAGTTCCATCAAAGAATGAGAGACACTTTAAGAGTTGACTTCTATCAATATTTTATGGGTCACGGAACGAAGTCAGGCTCTGATACCAATTGAAAATTCGTAGTTTTCCTAAGATTTTAACTCTGTGCGGAATTAATCAATCAAACTCTAAATAAGACAAGTCAAATATAGAGCTTCTATGGAACGAGTTAACCAACCATCCTTAAATCTAAACAAAGGTTAAATAATGCAAATATCAAAGCAGTAAAGAGAATTAGCATAAGAAATTTTGTTAACGGAGTGGAAAACTCTCAAGAGTAAAAAAACCACTCCAGGTATAGACTACCACCTAAATCCACTATAATAGAGAAAACTTACAGCGATGGTATAAGATTTATGGTGACCACTTCACCAACTCGAATACCTCTAAACTGTAATAACTTGAAGAACTCTCCAAGCCCGCACCAAGTGGTCTTCTTCAGAACCTCTGAAGTCTCTGAGTGAATCCAATCTGCGAACTCGTAATACCGAAACTTTGACCTCCAATCACCTCCTTAGAACTCTAAATGATTATGGTATTAGGTAAGGATTGTGTATTGTGTTGATGGTTACTAAAGAACAGAACCACCAAAACATAAAAGATAAAGGAATAAATAAATCTTCAAGGTGATTTGTTGGAAATAAGGAAACAAAGAAGGTTTAGGCTATGTGAATTATGTTTCCTGCAAAATAAACAACCCAGGATAAAGTGGCTATGTGTTTCTTTTTATAAGTACGATTTTTCTTGTCTCAAACTGGCTTAAAAACGCGTCTAAAATAGTCCAGTAACGCACGGGTTTTCGAACGCCTCAAGAACGCGTGACGAACGCTAGTAGTTTGAAAAATCGTTCAAACGCAAGTCGAACGTGAAGTCTCTTGTCAGTTTCGTTCGAACGTGATGAAGAACGTTACTCGAATGAGTGCTCTTTGTAAACTATTGTTCGAACGAAATATCAAGCGATCCACTAACGCTGAGCGTTCGAACCCAAATAAGAACGTATCACGAACAGAAATCCTGATATCTTCAGCTGATGTTGTCCACATACTTGTCCAATTGCTCCGAGATCTTCAAGACTCATTACAACTCAATTGAAGTTGTTTTATTACGAAATTTGACAACACTTATGGAACTAACAGTTTTGATAAGTTTTTGCCGGATTTTTACACTCCAATTTTTAGGGTTCAACCTGAACTTGCGGCCGTTTCCTAATTCGACCAATTCAACGGGACTATCCGATTTTAAAAACAATGATTTTTATAAACTTTATAATTTATTATAAAATCTTACAATTCACTACTATATTTTATCCCCAAAAAAATATATAAATTTGCTTGATCAGAATTGGGCCCAATTGGTTTCTTGATCAAAATTCATCTAATTGGTTTTGTTTAATACTGCAGCTTCCCTTTCTTAGATGGAAAGGAAATTCATATCTAGCCGCAATCTCCGTCATGTTTCTGAATGGATTCCTACAACAATTTCCTTTCTTCGTACACACGCAGGTATATATATTTATTAAAAATGTTCATCTTGCAAATAAGGTGATGTTTGGTTAATAGAAAAAAAACTATTAAATTAAATTTAAATTGTAATATCTTCTTTTATTCTGTTATGTAACATGTAAACAGAAATACGTGCTTGGTAGACCTGCAGTAATTACGAGACCATTGATGTTTGCAACCGCTGTCATTTGCAGCTTTTGCCTTGCAATTGCATTTCTCAAGGTAATTGGTAAATTTAAAAATTTATCAGAGAAAATTATAAAGGAAAATACTAAGGAGTGTCCTTAAGGCACTCATTTATGATTCATTTTAGTAAAGTTTTCATGAGAAAAAATAATTAATGTTTTGACAATTTTTTATATTTCTCATAAAAATGATATGAAAATTTTCCTAAAATTGATCCTTAATGAGTGCCCTTAGGACACTCATTAACATGACCCAATTATAATATAATATAAATTAAAACGTATCTCATAAAACTGGTGCCCTGGTGGCCACTTGTTTCCGATTTTTAACAGGATTTACATGATGTGGATGGGGACAAAGAATTTGGCATTGAAACGCTCAGTGTCATGCTCGGGAAAGAAAGAGTAAGTACAATAGTTTAAATATTATTCCCATCATTCCTTAAATTTGCTGAGAAGCTGCAGGATATTTAAAGCCATAACCCATCGCAATTAATCCCATCATTTTTTCTTTTATTTCTTTTTACATGCATCAAATATTGAACTACCACATAAAACTTTTCTTACAAATATATATTTTTTGGAATATCGGGGAAGCTTTATGTCATTCATATCAAGATAATCCCAATATGGATGTATGGATAAACTGATATTGTCTCAAATTCTTACAAATATATTATTTAGGGCTCGAATTTGGGACCTTATCCAAACTCCAACTGTTAGACTGCGCCCCTCTTTTTCTTATAAATATATTGTCTTCTTTCTCGTAAGGTATTTTGGCTTTGTGTTTATATGCTATCAATTGCTTATGGAGGTGCTGTAATAGTGGGAGCTTCTTCATCTTTCCTGCTAAGCAAGCTGATCACGGTAAGAAGTGTACTAATTTTTTCAAGAATTTTTGCCTTCTATACATGTGCTCAAATGTGGTCTTTATCACATACTAAGTTTTTTTCCCTGCAGATAATAGGACATTCCATACTTGCTTCCTTTCTGTGGCTTCGAGCTCGAACTGTCGATCTCTCTAATAATGCATCAACGTTTTCTTTTTACATGTTCATTTGGCTGGCAAGTGATTCTACTTAATTTGATGTGGGTGAACACTAAATCAATTCATGCAATTAAGTTCCATTGTTTATTTCCAAATTGACTCATTTATTATGCTTCGTATTTGCAGTTATACTACGCTGAATACCTCCTTATTCCATTTGTACGCTGAGTGTCAAAGGAGGCGCATGCAGGCGCGTCCGTCGTTTTCTCAATTGCAGACCGGTGCCGTTGGATTAGTGTCATCGAGACGATTTTCCAGATGTGATCATTCGCCAGAAACAATGATCGGACAATGTCGAACGAGATATTTTCTCTTTTGGGACACACTTTCTCTCTCTAGTTGTTTCTCTCTCTGTACTGGTTTCGTTTTTATCTCTAAAAACTACCCGTAAATGCTCTCAATTCTCTATGAAAGTGTCTTCAACACTCTGCTCTTTACACCACTCTTGGATCATATCAAAATCTAAATAAAAGCTAAGGTGTTGTATTAATAGAAATTGGTGGAGTTAGTAGAGTAAGGGATGGGTGGTTGTTTTGTTTGTTTGAATAATTTGGAGACAATAAAACATATTAGATAGTGATAATGAGATTGTGGGGATTAGTTAGGTTTAAAGAGGAAAAATAATAATGGGATATTATAAAAATTATAATAAAATCATAAATAAAAATAATATTTTATCATTTTTTAATTTTATATCTGAATTTTGAATCCGAATTCACTTAAATTCAAATCCATACGGATCCTTAAATAGATGTATTCCGGATCCACATTTTTATTGATGTGGATCCAAATATTGCATAAACAATAACAAGACATCCTTATTTATATAATAGTTTAAACCTTTCTCAAAAACTAAATCAAATAAAGGAAGCAAATTACATTAACATAAAATTAGGATCCTATATTACACATGAATTAATAGAACAATATAAATGATAATATAAGCTCATAAACACCATCTTCTTATAAGCGAGTTTTAAGGGTGAATTTTGCCCATTTGTAATAAATGATAACAGAATAGACACCATGTTGAGTATGAGATCGATATAAGTGAGGTTTTGTGACCATTGTTGCAGATGAAGCGAGTTGGGGAGAGTTGCTACTCCAATACATGATCGGCAAATTCACCCAACTGGATATTATGGTTCAAAAAATTAGAATATCACGACCAATTTTTTTTGACCTAATACCATTTTGCTTACAAAAATTACACCATTCTCTTCTAATTTTAAAATATGACTAAATTAAATTAATTATATTTTTTAATAGGTGCAATATGAGAATTTAAATATTTTAAACCATCTTGTACACATAAATTCAAAATATGATATACATATCGAACATGAAAAATTTACCTCCCAAATTTGGTAGGCAAACAGCTTTAAGTTCATTAATTGATGCAGTATTAGCCAATTGCATTATCAAATCCAATAGTTAATTTTTTTTACACTAATCCATAATCTTGTAAAATATTACTAATTATTACGTAAATATTATATGCAATTTGTGCTTCATCAAAAAGATGAAATGTAATAATTCTTTTTTGAATAAACCATGAATCATCAATCTAATGACATGTCACACCCATGTTTGAATGTGGCTGCCAATTATCAATCTAGATGTCACTACAAATAGAAACACGACATTTGAGTTTAAAAAATAATTCCCTTAAATGATTTTGACTTTTTGCATACATTTCCATCAATTTTCTTTTACATGTCATCCTAGTAAATTTACATATAGCAGAATTCAAATTTTCTTGTATTAAATCAATAAAAGTTTTTTTTTTTTATCAAAAGTAAATGCTAAATGTTCCGTGAAAATAAATTTAGTTAGATTATTTTTCCATTTAGATTCATTATACTTAAATAATTTAGTAGAAGAATAAGAACTTGGACTAGAAGTAGAAAACTGTATCATTTATGTTAGTGTCATAGCACTCAATGATAGATTTTGAAGATGCAACGCGAAAGACTTCGACGCACATTAGCAAGCATTACAAAAAGATGTCGAAACAATTCATTGTAAGTGAGTCTATAATTAAAATACTCTAAGCTCATATGACTCATTCACATTCATATAAATGCATTAAGGTCATGCACAAAATGATTTTAATCTTCAAATCATGCATTTTATGTACTGAGGCCGGCATAATAGTCTGTCTGGAGTTTGCACGTCTACTGAAACCGAGACGGATCATGTCGGTCTCAATATCAGTAAGTTAACCGGCATACGCATCTCTATACCGGTCAGTAATCTGGTATGTGTTCTTTAACCTTCAATGGTCATAAAGCCATTTGAATTTGCAAAACTGACATACCGGCTTTTGTAAACTGGCATACCAGTTTCTGATAGAGAGCTGGGGTAGTTTTTCACATTCACTGTATATTGAGCCTCAATTTCATTTTTGCCTACTTTTTGCATCTTCTAGCATTTTCTTTCAAGAAAAAAATCATTGAGAGTAACCTAAATCTTCTTGATTAAACATTCTCATCATAATCAAAGCTCACACACCTCACGTTCATACACATTTACTGAGCTTGATTTTGTGAGTGCCCAAGTTGAGATTTAAATTTTCATACCAAACACTTATTGTTGGAAAATCTTTTTTGAGTGGATATACTCTAAAATTGTGATTTATGTAAAGGTTTGTGAGTGAGCTTAAATATAAAACTTATTGTAAAGGTTTAAAGAGTGAGCCTAGGTGATAAAACTCTTGGTGTAAGGGTTTGAGGTGAACTTAGGGACAAAACTCTTGGTTTGAAGTGAGCCATGAAAAACTTTCGTGTAAGTTATAAAATCAACTTAACATAGTGGAAAGTATGGGTGTTCATAGGGTCGGGTCAAATCGCGACCCGACCCAACACGGGCATGTTAAAAAATTTATGAAATTTCGGGTTGACCCGACCCGACCCGATTTTTGTTGGTCGATTCACGAGTTTGACCACGCAATCCGACCCGACCCGAAAAATAATTTTTTATTAATTTTCTATTAGTTTTCTAAAAAAAAAATTTACTTTTTAAAGTTTTTACTATTATTTCAGTTGTTTATTATTTTTTATCATAAAATTTTATATGCATGACAAGTTTCGGGACAAAAAATATTTAGTATTTATGTCTCAAAATAATTAATACATAAAAAAATTCTTTTTTTCGCCTACCCAATCCGACCTAACATGTGAACAACCCTAGTGGAAAGCTTCAAGTGTGGCTTGAAGGAGTGGACTTAGGCATTATTGACCGAACCACTATAAATCATCGATGTCAATTTCTCTAACCCTTACTCATTTAATTATCGTAAGTTTACTTAATATATGCATATTATTTAGAAACTTGCACTTGATTGTTGAATTTATTGATTTGGGAAATTAATTCTAGGCTTAATTGGTAAAACTACTAGCTTAGTAGCGTAAAATCGAAAAGAATTTATAATTTCGCAATATTAGGCAATTACCAAATTCGTCCCCGCTCTTGGATATATAGATTGTTGTTTGAGTGTGTTTATGTAGGTAATTTCAATTGGTATCAAAATAATAAAGACTTAATCGTCCGAGAATCGATCATGGCCTCTACAAGCTACAAAACATATCTAGCAGAGAGAATTTCAAGAAATAAACCTCCATTCTACACTGGAATCAATTATAGCTATTCGAACATGAGGATGTTGAACTACCTCCCTGCCATTGATGTGTAATTTTTCAAAGTGATTACAAGAGGTACTAGAATGCTAATGAATAAATATAGCAATGGTATGGAGTTTCCTAAGCCGCAATTTGAATGGACCGATGAAGATTTCATGGAAGCCTCCATAAATACGAAAGCTCTCAATCATCTTCTTTGTGAAATCGATAGGAGGCAAATCAACAAACTTCCGGAATTTGAAAATGCATATGAATATCAGAAGTAATTGGAAATGGTAAATGAGGGCACAAGCCAAGTCAGAGAGTCAAAGATCAACCAATTTATGTGCGAATTGGATAGCTTCAAAATGGAAGCCGGTGAAGGGGTTGAGTAAATTATTTCAAGGTTCACAATGATTGTGAATCAACTTAGGGCTTTAGGGAAAAACATTGACTCAAGTGATCAAGTGAAGAAAATTCTTAGGTTTCTTCTTAAGAATAAAGAATTTGCACTTCCTCCATCAATGAATCAAATAATATCAACAATTTGAAATTGGATGATTTGGTGGGAAAATTGTTAGAGTATGAGATGGAACTCAAGATGGATTTAAGAGAAAAAGAAAAGAATAATAAAAAAAATAGTAGCCCTTAAGTCATTTGTGAGAAAATTGGATAGTGCTAGCTCGAGTGACGAAGAAGTTGATAGTGATAAAATGTTGACATATTTGACTAATAAGTTCAAGAAAGTCCTCAAATCCGAAAAGTCTCGAATGAATGAGAAGAAAGAATATAATTGGTCAAGGAAACACAAGAAGAATAAAATTATTTGCTATGAGTATGAAAAGTCGAGTCATGTAGTTGCCGATTGTCTATTGAGAAAATTCAAAGGAAAATTCAAGAAGAAAGCAATGAAGGCAACTTGGAGCGATAGCGACTCTAGCACATCCGAGGAAAATGATGAGGGGATAAGAACACTACAAGAAATTATAATTTTAGCGATGAAATATTCTGTTTCAAAATTTAACGACGGAATAGAGACGGAATTAAAACGAATAATGAAATTAGGGACTGAATTTAGTGACAAAAAAAATTTCAACTATAAAGTAGAGACGGAAACGAAAATGCGTCGCTAATTAGAGATGGATTATTATTCCGTCGCTAATTTCATTTCGAAACGGAATTTTTTCGTCACTAATTAGAACGGAATTATAATCTATCGCTAAATAAAAACAGAATTATTTCATCATCGCTATTTTAAAATTTTTTTATTTTAATATTAATTTCAATTTCTAATTTACAAAACTATTGGTAATTAGAAACGAAATTTTCCGTCTCTAATTAGAAATGGAATTAAAATTCCGTCGCTAATTAGAAACGGAATTAAAATTTCGTCGCTAATTAGAATGAAATCTCGATTCCATAACTAATTTTAAATTTTTATTTTTATTTTTATTTTTATTTCTGATTTGTAAAACTATTGTAATTAGAAACATAATTTTTATGTCTCTATTTCGTCGCTAAATTTTAAAATTTTCAATCCCCCCAAAAATTTATTCTTTTTGGCGCCAAAATAGACGAATTTTCTGTCGCTAAATTGAAATAGAATCTCTATTCTGTCGCTAAATAGAAACGAAATCTCTATTCTGTCACTAATTTTTAAAATTTTCAATACCCCAAAAATTTATTCCTTTCGGCGCCACTTTATTTTGAAAAAAATAGATACGGATTTTCCGTCGCTAAATAGAACAGAATCTCTATTCCATCGCTAAATAGAAACGGGATATCTATTCTGTCGCTAATTTTTAAAATTTTCAATCCCTCCAGTATTTTGAAAAATTTCCCGCCTTAAAAAAATTTCAAATGTGTACAAAATTTACAAATCTTCCCGCTTCTCTTATTTTTTCCTCTATATATACACCACAATATTTTTAACTCTCAACTACAATACATCATCCAAAATTTTCCTACTCAATTCCATATACCATCAATTTTTTTCATACCTCAACTCTCATTATCAATCTCTCATTTTTTCTTATCTCCACTTTTAAAATTTCCTAAGAAACAAACACTAATAATTTTTTTTTGGTTTAAGATATGGTGGTGGGTCGAGCTTGCGGTGAACATTACGGTGTCTTGTGGAATTGAAGATTTATATATAACATTAAAAAAAGTCGCTTCTTTAAAATTTTTCACCATTCAAAAATTTTAAAATTTTCCCTTATCTAAAATTTAAAAATTTCCCCTCTCTACAATTTATAAATTTATCACATCTACATAATTATAAATTTCACACCTCTCTAAAATTTTAAAATTTTTTCCTTTCTAAAATTTTAAAATTTTTCATGCATCTTTAAAATTTTAAATTTCCCGCCTCTCTAAAATTTTAAAATTTTCATTTTTAATTTTAATTTTTTTAAAAATCTATAGCTATGAAATAGCTACATAAATTCTGTCTCTATTTAACTATGAAATTTATTTCATCTCTAAATAGAAATGAAATTTTCGTCGCTATTTAGTGACAATTCTTTCATCGCTAACTAGAAACGGAATTTTTGTCACTATTTAGCGACGGAAATACTTCCGTCGCTAAATAGAAATGGAATTTTCGTCACTATTTAGCGACAGAAATTATTCTGTCTCTAAATAGAAACGGAATTTTTCGTCACTATTTAGAAAACGAAATAATTTATGTCGCTAATTAGCGACAAAATTTCATCGCTAATTTTAGCGATGGATGTAATATTTCCATTGCTATTTTTTTCGACAACAGAATAGAGGTGGAATTTTTTCGTCGCTAGTGGTCAGTTAGCGATGGATTAGCTACAAATTTTTTCCGTCGCTATTTGACAGTTTTCTTGTAATGGAAATCTCGCTTTATGGATATTGATAATCTCATTTATGAAAGCGATGAGGAAAAGGTACATGATTCAATTAAATATGATGAATTTCTTGATACTTTTAATGAATTGTATGACTTACTTAGAAAGAAGCATAAATTGATAATAAAAAAAAAATGAGCATTCATCTTTATTACATTATCATCATCAAATTGTTAAGAACAATGAAATGTATGAAAAAATCACATGCTTAAAAGATGAGAAGTTAAAACTTGAAAATAGCATATCTAGCATGTCATCTAACTCTAGTACTGT
>SKCR01046378.1:0-41518 GCA_019454045.1 Zanthoxylum bungeanum
ATCGGGTCATTTTAAATAACAAAAAAATCCGACCCGACCCGTAAACACTCTTATACCAAATGCAATAAAATGAGAAAAAACTTTAAAAAAAAAAAAAAAAAATTCCTGAGAAAATAAAGAGACCCTCAATTCAATAAAACAATACTAATATTTTTTTAAAAAAACAAAAAACTAAAAACTAAAAACTAAAAGCTTAGCTATACCCAGGCATTAATAGTTTTACAGGCATAGAGTCACCCACATGCAAAATTTAACTTGGCAAGTGTGAAATGGGTTTGCTTGGTTCTTCCCTTCCGCCAAACCATCTTTCCCAAATCAGAACTAATTAATAAAATCACTTATCCAAATTAGCCAAAGCCCAGCCGCCTTCATTTTGACATTGAATCAAACACATAACAAACAATCAACCCTCAAAAGAAAAAAAATCCAAAATCTTCAATTCACCAATTCAAAAATCAAAATTAATATCACATGCGATCCGATCAAAACCCCTAACAATTTTTTTTTTTTTTTTTTTTTTAATAAAAAAAGATGTACAGCAACTTCAAGGAACAAGCAATCGAGTACGTGAAACAAGCCGTACAAGAAGACAATGCTGGAAATTACGCAAAGGCCTTCCCTCTTTACATGAACGCCTTGGAGTATTTCAAGACCCACTTGAAGTACGAGAAGAATCCTAAGATTAAGGAGGCGATTACGCAGAAATTCACCGAGTATCTGCGTCGGGCCGAGGAGATCCGGGCCGTTTTGGACGACGGTGGCCCTGGCCCGGCTCATAACGGGGACGCTGCCGTTGCGACCCGGCCTAAGACGAAGCCGAAGGATGGTAGTGGCGGGGATGGCGGCGGGGATGGCGAGGATCCTGAGCAGGCGAAGCTGAGGGCTGGATTGAATTCAGCAATTATTAGGGAGAAGCCTAACGTTAAGTGGAATGACGTGGCGGGTTTGGAAAGCGCTAAGCAGTCTTTACAGGAGGCTGTGATTTTACCCGTTAAGTTTCCGCAGTTTTTTACCGGTGGGTTAGTTTGATTTTTGTTTGTGATCGTGATTTTGATTGAAATTCAGATGTTGGTTAATTAATGTTTTGATTGAATTGATGGGTAGTGGTGCAAATTGTAATTGCTTGTTGGCTTGTATCATTGTATGATTGCTTCATGTTTCTGGTTTGTTTTGTTTATGTCTGTCAATATGATGTTTTTAAAAGAGAAAACAGGCACAAGATACAAGCAAAATCAAGGCATTGTGTCTGTTCATATAAATTAGATTGACAAAATGCTTTTTTGAGGCATTAATCTGTTTGTTCGTTTATGGTGCATCAATTATTGTTTAAAGTGATAGTAATGGCCTATGTAAAAAACCTATGTTTGTTGATAGACTTGTATTGAAGCCTTTGTTTAGGGTTCTTTTAGCTTTGTTGAAGTTCAGTTCATATCTCCTTTGATGTTTTTGCATACCTGCAATTCTATGTTATGCTTTATTTAACACCTGTATTCATTATCACTTGGTGTTATAGTTTCATGATCATAATTTGATTTACTTTCTAAAAGTGTTTGATGTTTACTGTCTTGCTCTATTTCAGGCAAGAGACAACCATGGAGAGCTTTTCTATTGTATGGACCCCCTGGAACTGGAAAGTCATACCTGGCCAAGGCTGTTGCAACTGAAGCTGACTCTACATTTTTCAGGTGACCGATTCATCAGCTCACCTAGTGAAAAATTTCTCGCACTTTTGTTATGTACGTGTGTATGCGTATAAAATAAGGGCAAACCTTAGGATAGTTTATGCCTCAGTCATGTTAAGATGCAGTCCTTGTAATGTGCAAGAGTAAGGAGTAATTTTTACCTTAACTTTGAGTTTCCTAATTTTTTTTAGTTCAATCGATACTTTGTATTGTTTTAGATGATTACCTTACCGATATATGATATCGCGGAAAATACAAATTTTTTTTTTTTTTTGGGGGTTTAAGATTAAATAATGGTTTTTTAATCCATCATAGCCAAAGTCCAAACTCATCAGTAGCTTGTGAAGGTCTACTGTTGGGGCCCAGATACACATACTCTTGTGCATTCCAATAGATAATGAGATTATTGTGGGTTTTTTTTTTATGTTTATGGATGTTGGCCAATGGCCAATAATGGGTATGTGCTTACTGCTGGCTCTTAATATGATATTTTTTCTTCCCGGTGTAGTGTTTCTTCGTCAGACTTGGTTTCAAAGTGGATGGGGGAAAGTGAAAAGCTAGTCTCAAGCCTTTTCCAGATGGCTCGTGAAAGTGCTCCTTCCATTATTTTTGTCGATGAAATAGATTCCTTATGTGGTCAGCGTGGAGAAGGCAATGAGAGTGAAGCTTCTCGGCGCATCAAAACTGAACTTCTTGTGCAGATGCAGGTATATTTTTTGGTCTCACTAACTTTGAAGTTTGAACTATATGTTTACCATGAATAAATTTTGAACTATAAATTTTGAGTTCTATGTATTGTACTCTTATCTGAAATCTGAGAATGTTCAAATTCTGTGAAATAGATTTATTAGTTATTTCTCTATTTTCTCCCAGTTTTGAACTGATATTATCCTTTGTACTTTTTTAGGGTGTTGGACACAACGATCAGAAAGTTCTCATTCTTGCAGCAACAAACACTCCCTATGCTCTAGATCAGGCAAGGCTGAATATTAGGAACTGTTCTCTTTGATTATATCGTGTATGATTGGACTATATTACGTATGGGGCCTAACCAGTTGTGATTACAGGCCATCCGGCGACGTTTTGACAAGCGTATATACATTCCACTTCCAGATGTGAAGGCAAGACAGCACATGTTCAAAGTATGCAACCGCACTTAATATTCCTTTTGTCAAAAATATTAATGTGGATTTTCTTTTGGGGCAGGCATCTTATCCATGCAGTAACATTTCATTTTGCTTGTTGGGCTTTTAATTTGAACAGGTGCATTTAGGAGATACTCCTCACAACTTGACTGAAAGTGATTTTGAAAGTTTAGCTCGCAAGACGGAGGGGTTTTCTGGTTCTGATATTTCTGTTTGTGTAAGTGCATATGGGATGTGCTTTGATAAACATTTCCCGTACATAAAAAATTAAAAGAAAGAAGTGCATATGAGATGCCTTTTCTTTTGTTTGGGTCTTTTGTATATTATGCCATGCTGTTAAAAGGGTTGATCAAAAATAGCCCCCAGCATTGCCTTCTTGATGTGGTCTAGACTTCTTTTTTTTCATGATTGTTACAGGTAAAGGATGTCCTGTTTGAACCTGTACGGAAAACTCAGGATGCCATGTTTTTCTTCAAGACTTCTAATGGTATGTGGATGCCTTGTGGACAGAAGCAACCAGGTGCTGTTCAGGTTACCATGCAGGAGCTGGCAGCACAAGGGCTTGCATCACAGGTAAGGGGCTTAGAAATATTATAAAAACTTCAGTCTGCTTTAATTTCTTATTTTCATTTTTCCAAAGTTTGTGGTACATTATTGCTGAAAATTGGACATCTCTAGATCATATAATTTAATATGAGGCTTATTTTCCTTGCCTTCTTTCGGGCAAAGATTATGTGAGTGGATAAAAGAAAGTTCCAGAAGTCGTTGAGGGTAATATATTGGAATTTCGCAAGTTTGAGGCTTTGAGCATGTTAAGATTGTTCAACTCCTCGTTGCTTATTAATCTCTGTGCAGATCCTTCCACCCCCCATCTCAAAAACGGATTTTGATAAGGTTCTTGCCAGACAGAAGCCAACAGTGAGCAAAGCCGACCTTGATGTTCATGAGCGATTCACAAAGGAGTTTGGAGAGGAAGGTTAATGGGTCAATACATTTAACGTTGAAAATCACACCATTGAGTGCAAGCACTATGATTTGTATGTTATTTAACACTTCTGGATCTGATAATTTCTTATTCAAATAGGGAATGTGACTTGACTTCCCGTTTTATGTATTCGTATGGAAAAACTGGGATTCGATACTTGTTAATCGTTTGTTTCAAATTGTGTAAAGTAAAGAGCAGTTCCCAAATTTCTGCCACGCTATGTTGAATGTGATACATATATTGCTGGTTATTGGTCAGTCACATGTTTTTAAATAACTAATTAATCTGGTTTGATAGGGTGCTGATTTCCAGATATCTTTCAGAAAATGCAGTCAAAAAAGTTTTGGAAAGGATTGGATTGGAGGGGGTAATAGCCTGCAAGTCTTGTATTTTACCATTTTCTATTCTTACTTGCATCTGTCAAAACTTTTGACCTTTCCTTTTCTAATTGATTTTGTTTTACTTTTTTCTTTATTTGGGTACACTAATCTGGTTGACAACTGAATATCAACTGAGGTGAAAGTTTCATTTTTGCCCGGTACCTGGAGAACATGGTTGCTCATTGAGACCTCCTGGTGCCAAACGGGCTTTTGTTTCTGCTCATCTCATGACGTGTTAGGATATGATGTTTGTCTTGGTGTGCGTGTTTTGTTTGTAGGGATAGTAACGGACCGGGTATGATATTGTGATGTCAATACCCATACTTGGCCCGTTCAATCAATAGGTACAAAAGTTGTTTCATACCCAGCCTTTACGTACCGGTTGCTCATCGAGACCTCCCGGTGCCAAACAAGCTTTTGTTCTGCATCCCATGACGTGTTAGGAATATGACTTTTGTCTTGGTGTGCATGCTTTGTTTATCTATATTCGATTCATTCAATCGTGTACGAAAGTTGTTTCGTATTCGACCCTAACATACCGGGTCTCACGTTCTCTGTTCACACAAGGATTTTGACCTTTATTGATACAGGGAAGCAAATACTCATATCCGATCCGTCCAATCAATGGGTATAGAAAATTATATTTGGATTTTTGCCATCCTTAGTTTGTACTTTGGGGTCTCATGTTTGAATATGGTGAGTTGTTTAGTGAGTAGGAAAATAAATAGCTTTCTTGAAGAAACTTATAAGGTTGTTGGTATTGCTGCAGTGCAGGCAAGGCAAGGCAAGGCAAGGTCCTTGCTGTTGTGATTTGTAACTATGGTCTGTGCCAAGTTCTCTCATTTAAATGACCAATTAATATAATAGTATTTATCATCAATGAAGTTTTAGGTCTCAGCTTCGTCCTTTAAGCAAATTTGGCTTTTAAACTTGTTAATCGATTAACCTTAAATGTGTAATTCAACTAGTTGAAATAAAGTTAATATTGAAATTGTAATGTAATTATTTAGAAATCTGAAAATAAGCTTCAAACTAGAGGATACTTTTTTATAGGTATATTTTCCCAGTATACAGAGTAGCCATACTTGGATCTATATGTTGGTCTAGGGAAAAACCTAATTTAAATTAATATTATTTTTTTTTAAAAATGAAACTCTTAAAATCTTAAGTGCTTAAACTTTAAAGACATGCATTAAAACGACTTGATGAAAAAAAAAATATACTCTTATTCTTTATATACTCTGTGGAACAGGTAATTCTACTCAAACATGTATATTGGGAATTCAAAAAATTCGAAGGTATTCTTTTCGAATTTGTCCACAATACCTGCCCCATTTGTCGATAATACGGCAAAATGTAGAAACCTCAGTGCTCCCAGATTCTGCTGTAAATCCTCTGGAAATGAAAACTTTGCGTGGTTTAACAGCTGGGAGCGCTGCAGCTGTCCCAGGAGTTACAGCAACAAATGCAAGGTATCTCCTGTCTTTGATGGTAGAAATTGCACTTCATTGCGGGACACAATCTGTCTTTTCATCACCATATACTTCATGTACTGCTATCTTGATTTGGTTAATCCTTCCAAGTTCCATGAGTGGATCTTGCACATTGAGTGAGTCACTGCTGAAAAATACGATTTTTGTCCAAAGTTCTGACCCTGTGTGGAATTAAACAACTACTTTAATCTAAGACAGGTCAAAGTTAGAATGACAATGTTATGAATCAATAAGCACCCTTAATTTATGCAGTTATAAGATAAAACAAATATACGAAAACAATAAATAAATTCAACACCAGTAATTTTGTTAACGGAGTGGAAAACTCCTGAGAATAAAAAATCACTACGGGTATAGACTACCACTCAAATTCACTATAATGAGAAAACTTACAGCGATGATATATGACATATGGTAACAACCTCATCGACTCGAATACATTTAGACTATAATAACTCGAAGAACTCCCCGAGTGAACTCATAACGCCGGAACTCCGACTACCAATTTTCCTCATAGAGAACTCTGAATGCTTAGGAAATTGGATTAGGGTTGTGTTTATGTGTTGATGGTAAATCAAAACTCAATTCCACCAAAAGAAAGAACTCTTCTAGGTGAATTGTCCAGAAGGTTGAAAACAAACAATTTTATAACTCATAATAATGTGTTTCCAACAACCGATAAGGTGGCTTTATGTTTGTTTGTATAGGTAAGGTAGATGTAAGGTTTTCCTTGTGCAAAACTGGCTAAAAACGTGTCCAAAATAACACAATATCGCAATCTTGTTCGAACCCAACACGAACGCGTGTCGAACGTACAATGTTCCACAAACTCGTTTGAACGTAGTCTCGAACGGAAACTCACTGGAAGGTTTCGTTCGCACAGGAAGATGATCGCACTACGCACGAAAACCTGATGCCAAGTTTCGTTCGAACTCAAACACGAACGTGACACAAACTTTACTCGTTCGAACGTAAATACGAACACAACACTAACTCACATCTGATATATTCATGCACAATATGTAAATACTAGTCCAATTGCTCAGAGATCTTAAGACTCATTACAATTCAATTGAACTTGTTTTGTTATGGAAGGTGCCAACAATCATGGAACTAACAATCTCTCATTTTGGCATTCTGTGACAAAACTACTACCTAATACAAATACTATAGTAAAAGACCCAAAAAAAAAATAGTCAACTGCCAACCATCAAGACAATGACTTGTTACAATATGACTTAATCTAATATCTAAACAAATAGTTTTGAAACCGATGCCACCGATGCCACTAATCTGCTCACCTGAAACATTCACAAACAACAATATACTATGAAAATCATATGGTATAAAGAGTAGATAAAATGAAATAATAATCTCATGCATTTAAAAATCTCATGCATTAATAATCTCATGTATTTAAAAATATCATACTTCCCCTTAATCATACTATCCCTAAAATAAGATATCAAAAATGGATATCATACTCCCCATTTTGTCACGAAATGATAATGAGTAAAAATAACATGTCAAAATAACATATCTGTTGGAGTTGGTGCTTTGAGCGTCAATCCGAATAATGTATTGTACATTATATTTTATTATTTATTAATAAAATAACTATATTTTCATTTCAACCTTGTTGATGGTAATGTCATTATACATATTAGATTGATATATAAATATGCTAAGAATGACATCGACCTTAGAATAATCATGTTGTAATCTGGACACTGGATGGTCTGACATTGTGATAGTATTACTACTATAAACTATTCTTAAAGCAAAATATTCATAGTCGTTGATTTTGGAATACGGTCGAATTCTTATAACCTATAAGACTAGCACATGTCGTATATTGGAACTGGAGTTCCAATGGTTTAACTCGATGTGCCATGAGCAAAGGAAGCTCTTATAGACATGTTAGTGTTCGTTGGAGCGAATATTGAATGACTCATTTGTGATTCTTAATAGTTGGAAGTGCAAACCACCGTCAATAGGAATCTTCTCGAGTCGAGTAGCATATGTGATCATTTGACTATAAGATAACATTGATTTTATGTGTGATCCTACACACTTTGATGTCATATATGTCAGAGACATTTCATGGTCTGATCGCTAGATGTTCGTTTTGTGTGGACTGATGCACTCGTTAATCAAGTTCGTATCAAGATATGATTCGTCGACCCGTATGTGAATCATAAGGGGTTAAGGTATCCATGTTAGTAAGTCACGATTCTTAAGACTTTGGCCAAAGCCGATCACCTAGGGTGGATCGCATAAATCAGAAATGATATTCTGATTAGTTGTAAAGAATTATGGACATGTCGACATGAGATGTGCGCCTCGGAAACTTGATGGTGTATCTATGTTTCCAACTCAGATAACATATGACGAAGGGATTGTTTAAACATATATGATGACCTCGACTTTTATAGTTCAGAAATATCGTTCTTGTTTTTCTCGAATTTGGAGGTGGTCGAATTGCGTACATATAAGATAGGCTTATATGACAAACATGTCTGGACTTAGAGAGTCCCACTACAATATGAAGTGTACTCGTTGAGCACTTGGGTAGCCGATAATTTTTGATAATAAATCATATTTGATATTATAATTATCAACTAAAATAATTAAGTATTATTGGATAACATTAATTATTTATTTTGACTCAATTTGATTAATTGGATTAATTCAAAATCACACAATGACTTATTGTAATTTCATAATATCTCTACCGTTAGAGGATATTTTGGTAATTACAAATATATAATAATAAATTTATTTGGCTTGATTTAATTGGATTAAATCAAAGTGGTAGACAAATGTGATTAGTCAAACCTAATTATACATATTTGGATAAATTGGATTAAGCCCACATAAAAATTGATTAGAACTTTTATTAATTAAAAATTACATAAGTTTTACTATAAAAAGACAAGCTTGAGCAAGTTATTAATCAAGTCAAAGTAAGATAAAACCAGCATTAAGAAAAAAAAAGAAATATTAGCCTAAGTAAAGTTATTGTGGGAGAAGCTTTAGAAGTTCTCTACAACAACAAAGAGAAGAAGATTGGATCTTCATATCAAGCTTAGCTTTGGAAGTTCTCTACAACAACAATTAGAAGAATATTGGATCTTCGAATCAAGCTTGCTAGCTTTAAAAGTTCTCTACAACATTTCCACAAGGAGAAGAAGATTGGATCTTGGAATCAAGCTTGCTAGGTAAGTTTGATCTTCTATAATCTATGTTTTCATTAGTGAGTTGTTATCATTAATGAAACATATAATGATGTATTATGTATTGGATACATAATAACATAGCTTGATGTTGAAATTAGGCTAATGAATTGTGTATGGATGTTTTGAAAACATAAACACAATATGCTTGTAATTGGGTCAAAATATTCAAGTTGGACATGAAACATAAAATTAGAATTTTGAACTCTAGATGATAGCTTGAAACTATGACTACTATTCTAGAATCATTTGACCACATTTGAGTGATCTAGAATTGTTCATGAGTCACTTTATTGTGAGATTCTATTTTAATTTATGTTTTGATTCAAAGAAATACATATATGTATTTAAAATACATATATATTTATTGTATAACATGTGTTGATATTGGTTTTGATGTTAAAATTGGATTTTAGGTGTATTGAAGTGTTTTGAGAAAATTGGAAGTGTTTTGGATTTGATTCAAGGCAAATTTACTCACTGACAACATTTTACACAGGACAGCTTGACCGGCGCGTAATAACACACGTATAACGCAGGCGCACATATCGTTCAAGTAGTATAAAAGTATCGATCCCACGAGGACTTAAAACCTTTTGTTATTAATTTATGAAGTTAAATGTTTACAAGTATCTAATGGATTGGTTGTTTGATTGGGTGGTGACTTTAAAACTTAAAACAAGTAAATAAAATTGCTTGAAAGTAGATTGAAGAATATTCAAATTATAAAACTATCCAGGGTTGTGAATCCTTCCAATATCTTTTTAAAAGATGAAGTGGTTATTTTACATTTGTGTAATATATTGGTTTATAAACCTGGAACACGGAATTATGTAAAAGCCTCATCCGATGGTCAAATACAAATACCCAGTATAACCCAATTAATCATATTCCTATGTTAACCAAGTTATCCGAATTCATTAAGATTAAGTTCCAATTAAGCTACCCCCGCCCGACAAGTATATTCATATCCTGTAAGGAAATCTATTAAAGGGTTATTTATCCTCAAGGAAGATCGTGGGCTATTAAGTCTAAGGTCTTAAACCTAAAATCCATTTCCCAAGTTCATTTTAAGTTTACCGAATCAATCTTATTAATGGCCAGTTAACAAGATGCATTAAGACTAAGGCTCAATAAATAAACCTTTATATTACCCAAACTGTAATTTAACCCCTTGTAAACCGGTGATATTGGACTTCATCACAACCCCAGATAACTGGCTTAGTTACGACACATATTTACGGGTAGTAAAAATTTAAATAAAATAAAAGACATAAAGTAAAATGCTGAAAAGTAAATTGCTGAAAAGTAAATGACGGAAAGTAAATGCTGAAATTAAATACTGAAAATTAAATGCTGAAAGTAAATTGCTGAAAAGTAAATGCTGAAAGTAAATTGCTGAAAAGTAAATGCTGAAAATAAATTACTGAAAAGTAAATAAAGTAAAAGTACAATAAAAGAAAATGTTAAGGCAAAAGAATCACTTTTATTACTTCTATTTTAGATATCTCCCTTAATATAATATATTAACTTTGCATGATAATTACCAACCAGCCATATAGGCGGTATGCAGATTAAGTCAAATTAATAATTAATTACCAACCGACCAATCAGGCGGTATCCAGTTTAGTCAGTTAAAACCAATTTAAATAATTACCAACCGAACAATATGGCGGTATCCTCGTTAATTCAGATTTTAACTAGTTTATATATATAATTAAGGGAGATTAATCTAAATATTAGTAATAAAAGTTTTACCTTTTACCCCAGCAAGGGGGAGTTACCTCCTCATTACTGAAAAGTAAAAACTGAAAATTAAAGAAAGAAAAGTATTGTGCGTAAAAGTAAATTGCAGAAAGTAAAAACTGAAAAGTAAAGAAAAGAAAGTGCGAAAGCTGAAATTAATTACTGAAAGCTGTAAATAAACAAACAATATACAATCTTCTTAGTATTCTTAAGGAATTCCTTAGAAGAAAGTATAAATTTACAAATGAAATGGCTTGGTATTTATAGGCAAAATTTTGCCTTCATCAAATCATCCACCAAATCCATTACTTATTGCTCCTCTAATTGCTCCACTAATTGCTCCACCAAATCCATTATTAATTTCTATCATGTTTGGTGGGAGCTTGACTATTTTTATTATTATTATTTTTTTTTTGCTTTGAAAATGACTTTAATAATTACACATAACACACTTTCGGATGTTTCATCAATTTAGGTCATGAAATCATCAGAATTAGAAATTATTTTGTTCTTCAAAGTTGTAGATCTTTGAGTTTTCTTTAATCTGGAACTTGAATCAGCTCAATCCAATATCGGAATAAAATGTTATGTCCAAAATACGACAGTTGCGAAAAATTGGAATTTCCGAAACTGCACTTCGTTAGAACGCCCTTTCAAGTTTCCAATCTCTAAAATTAATATGTCAAGTCCAATTTTTGCCCTTATTTGACCCACATTTCTTCCTACATGATTTCATTGAGTCCCAATATTATTTTATCAGCAAAATAAACTAAAACACATCAAAACGTTCATCAAACCCCGAAACTAAACAAAATAATAAGTAAAAGGGGCGGTAAATATTGATAATTTTCCGCTTATCACACCCAACCCAAAACTAACATTTTGCTATTCCTCGAGCAAAACAACAAAATAAAATACAAGAACAATAAAATTAAATTAAGCCACTTTCGTAGGGATCACGGTTGCATTTAGCGTATGCAACAAGCCTTTAAAACCCATAGGTGTCCCTAGTGGACGAGTTGTAGTCTCGTGAGGGCTTACAGCAACGATACCCACAAACGTTTTACAAAGTAAAAAGATAATAAAACTAATGCACACAAAAGCAAAAAGACAAGAGAAAAGAGAATAAATAAGTTATTGACTAAACATGTGAACTTCTTATCCAAGTTATAGGTTGTTTCTTTCTTTCTAAATTACCGAATAAGTAAATTCTCTGATTATTTTTACCATTCTCCATATACCAGCTAACAAAATATTAATCAACTCATTTTTCACACAATAGTCACAAGTGTAGTTGAAAAGAGAGTAATATTTTGTCCTAAAGTTTTACCAGAATTCACACACACTTTTTTAGCAATGGAATATTGATTTTTCTGATTTTTTTTCCTTGATTTTTGATTTTTTTTTTATTTATATACAATATCATCCATCTATGTTGCGAGCTTTGGGTCGGTGACTCCCAAACCAGTTGGCTTTAGGGCACTAGGTGTTAAGACACCCCTACATACTTAATTACTCAGACTTCATATATATATATATATATATATATATATATATATAATATATATTATATATATATATATATATATTTTGGCAACATCTTCGATCCATGTAGCGAGCTTTGGGCCAGTGACTCCCAAACCAGTTGGTTTTAGGGAACTAGGTGTTAAAAACACCCTTACAGACTTAATAACTCGTATCTCATACGTTTTTTTTCCATCGCTTTTTTTAGATGCTTCCTCCAATTAAACTAGAGCACTGAATATTACAAACTTTTCAATTACAGCTCATGTCTGTATGTTACCATGTATGCTGATAATACCTGTCAACTGAGCATATGAAGATTCATTTTAGTCAGTATTATGGAGAATTCACAAATTAAATAATTTAAAATGAAATAAACAAAAAATAACTTGTTCCGAAATAGGTTGAGATACGTCTCAGGAATGGAAATTCCTTACATAACTATCTCACACACCATTTCACATGATTAATCAAATAAAAACACAAAAATACAAATTTTTTTTTTGTTTTTATATAAATTTTTTCAATTTTTTTTGGCTTTTTCGAAATTTTTTTGACTAAAAATAAAACAATAAAAACAAGATACAATTTAATTATTCTCCTCCCCCAAACCTAAATGAGACTTTATCCCCAATGTCTTAAACAGTAAAAGAAGAGTCTAGAAAACCGTACCTGGTTAACTGAAATTCTACGTCTAAATGAAAAGTTAAAGGTTAAGATCCAGATTTAATCCGACGCCTCTTACCACACGATCATTATCGGACCAGTTTATCTTGGAAAGAATGAGGTCAATTTTTGAGGTTCAAATGCTAAGATTTGGTCAATTAAATCTGGGGCAGTTCTGGCAGTAAAGAGGAGTTCTTTTACAGGCTTTGCTACGAACCCATTTCTCTCCGGGCATCATCAAGAAACAAAAAAAAATAATAATAAAATCCATCAATATTGTACAGTCCAAGCGGTTTCTGGTGTATGTTCAAGTTTTCCCAAGATAGTACTGTAAAAATTTCCTCCATCGTGCCCAAGCCTCCTAGCAAAGCAATAAAAGCATCAGCACGGTTAATCATCTCTACCAGTCGTTCAAACATACCTGGCACGATTAGTTCCCCGCCATTTGATGGTCCTATCAGATTCGCCTCCGCCAAGGGTTTTGGGATGATTCCCAAGACTTGACTGCCTCATTCTTGTACTGCCTTTGAAACGATCCCCATTAGTCCAAGATTGCCACCGCCGCCATATACTAAGTGCATATTCCTTGTAGCAATGACTCGACTCAATTCCTGTGCCGCTGTTACGTATTCTGGTTTAACACCAACACTAGTACCGTAAAACACACAGATGTTTTCAACCCGTCTTCTTGAAGTGGCTTCCATTTTTATCTAGATGCCTTCAAAGGTACAAAAATGAGTTCAATTTATAGAACCTGAAAAGAGTAGTAATAATAGCACAAGTATATTAAAAAGACGATTAGTAGTAAAATAGTAAATCATGAAAGGTCAAAAAGTAGCATGGATCCTGTCGGAGATAATACAAAACAAATCACAATTATTAGGAAAAGACAAAGAGATATAATATTTACAATAATGTAACGGCTTGAATGACGTCTATGCGTAAGAGACAAGCTTCCCATCCAATTTTCTTATAAATTGGCAAACAGGGTTTTTTTGAGTCAGATTCCCGAGACTTAACTGTTGTCTTTCTTTTCGGAATTGTGCATATAACATGCGAATTTCATGATACACATATCCACTGGGATGCGTCTCAAGAGTCTTAGATATGTCATCCAAAGACTCCTTACTCAAGCCATCTCTAATGAAATTAATCTTATCTTCGCGGTTATCAGACACCATTCCTAAAGAACGACAACGAGTATTACATGTCATGCGAGCACATTTATAGAAAACACCCATTCTTTTAGCTCTTCTCTTTTTAGCATAGGTGCTTCTGCCTAAACAAGACAGATGTGCAATAAAAGAGTCAGAGGACTCACCTGCCAATCGGACCCGTGCTTCAATAATCCAACGAATGTCAGTAGGAATACCTTTGATCATCAGTAGTCTCATTCGTTCCAAGCGAGCTTTGTAAACTTTCATCAGAGAGTTTTGAGGGAGAGAAGGAAATTGCTTGTGAAGATTTACGAGAACTTCTTCCATCTTGAAATGACTTAACCTGCAAAATTAAATACACAAAAATAAAACACACCAAATCAGAATATATACACAAATTGCTTGGGTTGCCTCCCACTAGCGCTAAGTTTAATGTCGTCAGCTAGACATGATTTCCCGAATGTTAGGCTAGATCTGAAAGTGTGACACTTTTTTTTGTCGCTCAAATGATTCTACCCAGTAGTGCTTGACATGCTGGCTGTTAACCTTAAATGTGTTGTTGGACTTGGGGTTGTACAATTCAACAGCTCCATATGGTAAAACCTGAGTAATCTCAAATGGGCCTGACCACTTGATTTCAGCTTTCCAGGGAAAAGTTTCAACCTTGAATCATATAACAAACACTGCTGCTGCCCTGGTTTCAATTGTTTGCGCACTATTTTTTGGTCATGCCATTTCTTGGTCTTCTCTTTGTATAATCTAGCATTTTCATAAGCGTGTAGGTGAAATTCCTCCAACTCATTGAGTTAGTGAAGTCTTTTCTCTCATGAAGCTTGTGAATCAAGATTCAACTTCTTCAGTGCCCAGTACGCCTTGTGTTCAAGCTCAACTGACAGATGGCATGCTTTCCCGAACACCATTTGATATGGGGACATACCAATGGGTGTCTTGTAAGCTGTTTGGTAGGCCCATAATGCGTCATCCAATTTTTCAGACCAGTCCTTCCTTGTTGATCCAATGGTTCTCTCCAATATTATTTTGATCTCCTTGTTTGAAACTTCAACTTGCCCATTTGACTATGGATGGTAAGCTGTGGCAACTTTATGAGTAACTCCGTATTTGGATAGGAGTGCATCGAAGTATCTGTTGCAGAAATGTGAGCCATCATCACTGATAATCGCCCGAGGTGTTCCGAAGCGAGTGAAAATATTCTTTTTAAGGATTTTGATCACCACTTTTGAATCATTGGACGACAGTGCAATCGCTTCAACCCATTTGGAGACGTAGTCGACTGCAACCAGTATGTACAGGTTTCCAAATGATGGAACAAAGGGTCCCATAAAATCAATACCCCACACATCGAATATCTTCACTTCCAGAATATTTTGAAGAGGTCCTTCATTTCTCCTGGAAATATTTCATGTTCTCTGGCACCTATCACATTGAAGAGCAAATAGATAAGCATCTTTAAAAAGAGTGGGCCAAAACAAACCTGATTGTAAAACTTTGGCTGCAATTTTATTTCCACTGAAATATCCGCCGTAAGGTGATGAATGGCAATGCTGCAGGACACTATTGACCTCCTCATGTGGAACACACCGTCTCAATAATTGATCAGCACATCATTTGAACAGGTACGGCTCATCCCAGACATAGTGCTTGACTTCTTTGAAGAACTTCTTTCGTTGCTGAGTTGTCCATTCCAACGGCCATTTTCCTAACACTATGTAGTTTACATAGTCAGCATACCAAAGGACATCGTGCTATTTCATGGCAAACACTGTTCATCTGGAAAAGTTTATTTGATTGTTAGTTCTTTGCCAGCTGTATCTCCATTCTCGAGCCTCGATAAATGATCTGCCACTTGGTTTTCTGTCCATTTCTTGTCTCTGATCTCCACATCGAATTCATGCAGAAGAAGTATCCAACGGATCAATCTAGGCTTGGCATCTTCGCGATCATATACTTGATTGCTGAAAGATCTGTGTAGACCACCACCTTGGGACCCAGCTGATAAGATCGGAATTTGTCAAAAGAGAACACAACTGCAATCAACTCTTTTTCAGTGGTTGTGTAGTTGAGTTGAGCTTCATTCAGTTTGGGCCAGTGACTCCCAAACCAGTTGGCTTTAGGGCACTAGGTGTTAAAACACTCTTACAGACTTAATAACTCGGATCTCATATTTTTTTTTCATCGTTATGATCCAAAACTGCACCTACAGTAAAATCACTTGCATCGCACATCACTTCAAATGGAAGGGTCCAGTCCGGTGCTACTATGATGGAGGCAGAGACCAGCTTCTGTTTTAGGATCTCAAAGGCTTCATGGCATTCTTTGGTAAAGTTGAAAGACACATCTTTCTCCAGAAGATTGCAAAGAGATTTTGTAATTTTTGAGAAGTCTTTGATAAATCTCCTGTAAAAGCCAGCATGTCGAGAAAACTCTGAATCCATTTGACAGATGTGGGTGGAGGTAGTTTTTCAATTTTTTTGAACTTTGCTTTGTCTACCTCAATTCCCTTTTGTGAGATCTGGTGTCCCATAACGATGCCTTCTTGTACCATGAAATGACATTTTTCCCAGTTGAATACCAGGTTGGTATCTTCGCATCTTTGTAACACATGTTCCAAATTTTGAAAGCAGTGGTCGAAAGAATCTCCAAACACAGAGAAGTCATCCATAAAAACCTCCATACTATGTTCCAGCATGTCTGAGAAGATAGCCATCATGTAACGTTGGAATGTGGCAGGAGCATTACATAGTCCAAATGGCATTCTGCGGAAAGCAAAAGTACCATACATACATGTAAAGGTGGGTTTCTCCTAATCTTCTGGGGCAATGGCAATCTGATTGTATCCTGAGTATCCGTCCAGAAAGTAATAGAACTCATGTCCCGCCAGTCCGTCTAGCATCTGGTCAATGAATGGTAGCGGAAAATGGTCTTTCCTTATTGCTTTGTTCAGCTTCCGGTAGTCCATGCATACTCTTCATACAATCACCGTTCTTGTTGGAATCAACTCATTCTTTTCATTTGTGACAACAATAATTCCTCTTTTCTTCGGCACACACTGCATAGGACTCACTCAAGTGCTGTCTGAGATGGGGTAAATGATGTCAGCATCCAACCATTTGATGATTTCTTTCTTCACGACCTCCTTCATGATTGAATTTAATCTCCGTTGATGCTCCACTGTGGGTCTGTACTCGTCATTCATCAGAATCTTGTGCATGAAAAATGATGGACTAATGCATCAGATGTCTGCTATAGTCCAGCCAATGGCTCTTTTGTGTTCTCGTAACACTCTCAGCAACTTTTCTTCCTGCTCCAATGTTAGCGAAGAAGAAATAATCACATGTAATTCAGAAGAGTTTCCAATAAATGCATACCTGAGATAACTCGGCAATAGCTTCGGCTCCAGCTGCGGTGGATCTTCAATTGATGGCTTGATTCGATCTTTCTTCGGAAGTTCCAGACTTTCCACTTGTTGTGTCGATTTGAATCAGAATGGCTTGTCAAGATAGTTGATACATTCCAGAATTTCAGCATCTAGCTCGTTGTCAGTCATGTTGGTGATGCAAGCTTCAAGTTTATCCATGGGAATTGTATCAGTATCTTGAATGATACTATAAACAACATCAATTCTGAAACATTCCTCTTTCTTTTCATCACTCGGGAATTTCATGGCTTTGAAAAAATTGAAGGTAACTTTTTGGTCCTCCATTTTCATGGTCAGTTCTCTTTTTTGTACATCAATTACAGTTCGACCTGTAGCCAAGAATGGTCTCCCAAGGATGATAGAAACATCTTTGTCTTCTTCCATGTCAATGATAATGAAATCTGCTGGGAGAATGAGTTTGTCAACTTTGACCAGCACATCTTCAACAACACCTCTCGGAAATACGAGCGTTCGATCAACAAGTTGCAGAGAGACTGAGGTAGGCATCGCTTCTCCAATTTGCAGTTTCCTGTAAATAGAAAAAGGCATCAAATTAACAATTTCACCTAAATCACATAAAGCCTTACCGATATAATGTTCTCCAATGGTGCAAGGAACTGTGAAACTGCCAGGATCTTTCAACTTCGGGGGAAGTTTCCTCTGAATGATGGCGCTACATTCCTTCATCAATGCTACTGTCTCGTAATCTCATAATCTATGTTTTTGTGAAAAAATATATTTCATGAATTTGACATAGCCGGGCATTTCTTCCAAGGCTTCTGCAAATGGAATATTGATATGCAGCTTTTTGAACACCTCCATAAATCGAGAAAACTGTTTATCCAATTTGTTTTTCTGGAGTCGTTGAGGAAAATATGGAGGTAAAGTGATTCTTTCTTGATCTTTTTCATTTGCTTCTTTTTCCTCCATCTGTGGAACTGTATCTTTTGGAACTTCTTCAATGGTTGCCTTGATTCCAATATCTTTGTTGATTTCAGTGCCACTTTTAAGGTAATGGTTTGACATTGCTCATTCCCTTGGTTTCTTGGATTTGGTTCTGTGTTACTGGGAAGATTTCCTGGTGGTCTGTAACTCTGAGCATTGGCCAGTTGTCCAATTTGATTCTCCAATGCTTTGATAGAAGCAGATTGGCTCTGAATCATAGCATCGTATTTTTTTAACTAAGCCAGCACTTCTCCAATTCATGGTTCTTTTTCATGCTCCTGGCCTTTATTCTGTTGTTGTTGGAATCCGGGTGGTGGATAGTTCCTTGGCCCTGAATTGTTGCTCCATGAAAAATTGGGATGATTCCTCCACCATGGGTTGTAGGTGTTAGAATATGGATTGTTCCACTGTCTGTTGAAATTATTGACATAATTCAATGTTTCTTCAAGTTGGTTTGTCTCTGGTGCTCCTCCATATGGTGAACTTGTGGATCCAGTGTTACCTTACATGCTGAGAGTTTCCATGAATTTGCATATCTGATCCAGCTTGGCATTCACTGCAGTGTTGGCTCCAACTTCATAAATTCCAGCAATTCATTGAATCAAGCTCCTTTCGGTTGGCCACAAAAAAATGTTGTTAGCCATTTCTTCAATTAAGTCACAGGCTTGATCTTCTCCTCTTGCCATTAAAGCTCCTCCAACAGCAGCATCAATTGTGGTTCTCATTATTCCAGAAAGTTCATTGTAGAAGGTTTGGACTTGTAGCCATTTTGCAATCTCATGGTAAGGACATTTCCGGAGTAAATCTTTGTATCTTTCCCAAGCTTCGTAAAGGGATTCTGAATCTTGTTGTACAAAAGATGTGATGCCATTCCTCAACTTTATAGTTCTGGCTGGTGGAAAGTACTTTGCAAGGAATTTTGTGGCTGACCGGTGCTTACACACGCGTATAACGCAAGCGCACGTATCGTTCAAGTAGTATAAAAAGTATCGATCCCACGAGGACTTAATACCTAAGCTATTAATTTTATGAGGTCAAATGATTACTAGTATCTAACAGGTTGTTTGATTGATTTGAAATGGTGACGATTCTAAATTTAAAAACAAGTAAATAAAATTGTTTGAAAGTAGGTTTTAAGAAAATTCAATATTAAAAACTATCTAGGGTTGTGAATCTTTCCAATATTATTTAAAGATGAAGTGGTTATCTTATAGCTGGGTAATATATTGATTTATTAACCTGGAACACTAAATTATGTGAAAGCCTCTGTCGATGGTCAGACACAAATACCCAGTTTAACCCAATTGAACCATATGTCTATGTCAACCAAATTATCTGGATTCATTAAGTTTAAGTTCTAATTATGTCTATCCTGTAAGGAAATCTATTAAAGGGTTATCTATCATTAAGGAAGATCGTGGGCTATTGAGTCTAAGGTCTCAAACTTAAAATCCTTATGTCTAGTTCATTTTAAGTTTACCTAATCAATTTTATTAATGGCCAGTTAATAAAAAGCATTAAGATTAAGACTCAATAAATAAATCTTTATATTACCCAAACTATAATCTAACCTTATAAACCGGTGATATTGAATTTCATCACAACCCTAGATAACTAACTTAGTTATGACACATGGCTAGGGCTAGTAAAAACTTAAAAGTAAAAGCCATAAAGTAAAAATGTGAAATAGTAAATGCGGTAAAGTAAATACTGAAAAGTAAATTACAATAAAATAAAATGCTAAGGTAAAATGAATTACTTTTACTATTTACTATTTTAGATATCTCCCATAAAATAATATATAAACTTGTGATAATATTACCAACCAGCCATATAGGCGGTAACCTGATTAATTTAAATTAAGTTCGACCAGCCATAAAGGCGGTATGATTTGTCCATGAACCTGCCATATAGGCGGTAAGAAAATTTAATTACCAACCAGCCATATAGGCGGTATCCTTGATTAGTCAGGTTTAAACCAATTTAAATTTAATAGCCAACCGACCAATATGGCGGTATCCTTATTAAGTCAAATTTTAAATAGTAAATCTATTATATTTAAGGGAGATTAATCTAAATAGTAACAGTAAAAGAATTACCTTTCACCTTAGCAATGAGAAGTTACCTCATCATGGTTGAATAGTAAAATTGAAACAGTAAAAACAAAATAAATTACTATTACAAAAAGTAATTACTATTACTGAATAATTAAATTAATTACAAAACTTAAATTAAAAGAAACTAGAGAGAGAAACTCACTATTTACATCAAAGAAATGAGAGAGAATGGTGCAACTAAAACTGAAATCTCGAGCTCAATTTATAGGCAAATTTTGCGTATGGCGTCGCGACGCTAGCTCTGTTGACTTGGTCCACGCGGTATGACTTTGACTGTTGACGCGGATTTTGTCGGCCCAATAAGAATTCAACACGTGGCACGCGGTAAATTCTGTTCAATGAGAAGATGACACATGGCAGAAGAAGATTCGCCGATGATTCGGTCCAATGAGAAGATGACACGTGTCACGCGGAGTGTAGGAACCATAGGCTTGTAACACGTGTCCTGGCGCATGTTAGCGGATCCTCTGTGATGGTGACACGTGGCACGGTGCACGTTAGTAAAGTCAAACTTCTCAAATTCTAATCCGTTGACCCGGCGCACGTTAGCAGCTTTGGTGCATGTTAGGCGTCGCGACGCCAAGGACTTGCACGTCGCGACGCGCCCAAATTACCATTTTGCCTTTTTTGCCAATTTTCACTGTTTTGCTCCAAATCACCTCCAGAATGTCCTGAAACTTTATTTATCTACAAAATAACACAAAACACAACAAAATATTCACAAAACTCAAGAAACTATACAAAATATTAGGTTAAATGAGTGGGAAATAGTGATAGATTTATCACTCATCACACCCCCAAACCTAACATTTTGCCAGTCCTCGAGCAAAACATAAAATAAAATAACATAAATAACGTTTAAAATAAAATTTAACTAAGCCTTTTTCGTAGGGATCACGGTTGCATTTAGCGTATGCAACAAGCCTTTAAACCTCTAGGTGTCCCTAGTGGACTAGTTGTAGTCTCGTGAGGGTTTACATCAATGATACCCACAAACATTTTACAAAAGTAAAAAGAAAGTAAAACTAATGCACACAAAAGTAAAAAGACAAGCGAAAAGAGAATAAAGAAGTTAGTGACTAATCAGGTGAAACTTCTACTCCAAGTTACTAGTTGTTTTCTTTCTTTCTAAATTACTGAATAAGTAAATTCTCCGATTATATTTACCATTCTCCATATACACAGCTAACAAAATATTAAACAACTCATTTTTACCCACAACAGTCATAAGTGCAGTTGATAAGAGAGTAATATTTTTGTCCTAAAGTTCTATCAGATTTCACACCTTTTTGTAGCAATGGAATAATTTTTCGGATTTTTTCTTTGATTTTTTTCTCTATTTTTTATTTATATACAATATCTTTCATCTATGTAACGAGCTTTGGGCCAGTGACTCCCAAACCAGTTGGCTTTAGGGCACTAGGTGTTAAGACACCCCTACGGACTTAATTACTCAGACTTCAGATATATATATTTTTGCAGCATCTTCTATCCATGTAACGAGCTTTGGGCCGGTGAATCCCAAACCAGTTGGCTTTAAGGCACTAGGTGTTAAAACACCCTTACAGACTTAATAACTCGGATCTCATATATTTTTTTTTTACTCCATTGCTTTTTGAGATGCTTCCTCCAATTAAACTAGAGCACTGAATATTACAAACTTTTCAATTTTAGCTCATGTCCGTATGTTACTATGAATATTGATAATATCTGCCAACTGAGCATATGAAGATCCATTTTAGTCAGTGTTAAGGAGAATTTACAAATTAAATAATTTAAATGGAAATAAACAAAAATTAACTTGTTCCGAAATAAATGGTTTGAGATACGTATCAGGAGTGAGAACTCCTTACTCAGCTATCTCTCACCAATTTCACCCTTTTAGTCAAAATAAAAACACAAAAACAAAAAAAAATTATTTTTGAATAATTGAAAATTTTCAATTTTTTATGTATTTTTTGACGAAAAATTTTGGACTAAAAATAAAAACAACACACAAACAAAAAAAACAAGGTACTGATCAACTAATTCCCTCCCCCAAACCTAAATGAGACATTGTCCCCAATGTCTTAAACAGTAGAAGAAGAGTTTAGAAAATAATACCTGGTTAGCTGAAATTCTACAAGAAATTAAAGGTTAAGATCCAGATTATCACGACGCCTCTTACCACGATCGTCCTCGGACCAATTTATCTTTGAAAGGATAGGGTCAACTTGTGGTTCATAGGCTAAATGTTGGTCTATTAGATCCGGAGCAGTTCTGGCAGTAAATAGGAGTTCTTTTAAAGGTTTTGACACGAACCCATTTCTCCGGGCATCATCAAGAAACACACAAAGAAAACCATAAAATCCATCAATGTTGTACAACCCAATTGGTTTCTGGTGTATGTTCAGGTTCGCCCAAGATAGCACTATAAATTTTCCTCCAATGTACCCAAGCCACATGGCAAAGCAATAAAAGCATCAGCACGATTAACCATTTCTACCAAACGTTCAGACATACCTGGCACGATCAGTTCCTCTCCGTTTGATGGTTCAATAAGATTTGCCTCTGCCAAGGTTTTGGGATGATTCCCAAAACGTGACTGCCTCCTTCCTATACGGCCTTCGAAACGATCCCCATAAGTCCAAGATTTCCTCCACCATTACTAAGTGCATATTTCTTGCAGCTAAGACTCGACCCAATTCTTGTGATGCTTCTACGTATTGTGGTTTAGTACCAACACTACTACTGCAAAACACACAGATGTTTTCAACTCGTCTTCTTGAAGTGGCTTCCATGTTTTACTCTGGATGTCTTCAAAAGTGCAATGATGGGTTGAATTTATAATACCTGAAAAGGGGGAGTAAAAATAGCACAAGTATCTTCCAAATGACGATTAGTAGCAAAATAGTAAAATAAATCGTGATAGTAAAAAAGGTCTGGATCATGTCAAAGAAAAACACAAAACAAATCACAATTATTAGGAAAAGACAATAGATATAATATGTACAATAAAATTAGCGACTTGATTGACGTCTATGCGCCAGAGACAAGTTTCCATCCATTTTCTTATAAATTGGCAACAGGGTCTTTTTGAGTCAAATTCCCAAGACTTAATTGTTATCTTTCTTTTTGAAATTGTGTATGTAATTTAAGAATGGCTATGTGTACATATCCACTGGGATGCGTCTCAAGAGTCAAAGATATATTATCTACAGACTCCTTACTCAAGCCATCCCTAATGAATTTAATCTTATCTTCGCAGTTATCAGACACCATTCCTAAAGAACGACAACGAGTATTGCAATTCCAGCGTGCACATTTGTAACAAACACCCATTTACTTAGCTCTACGTTTCTTTGCATAGGTGCTTCTTCCAAAACCACGCAGATGTGAAATAAAAGAGTCAGAAGACTCACCTGCCAATCGGACCCGTGCTTCAATTACCTAACGAATGTCATTAGAAACACCATGGATTGTTAGTAGTCTCATCCGTTCCAAGCGAGCTTTGTAAACTTTCATCAGAGATTTTTTAGGGAGAGAAGAAATTGCTTGTGAAGATTTGCGAGAGCTTCTTCCATCTTGAAATGTCTTAATCTGCAAAAACTAAACACACAAAATATAAATCACACCAAATCACAATATATACAAAAATTGCATGGGTTGGCTCCCTGCGAGCGCTAAGTTTAAAGTCGTCAGCTGGACGTGACTGCCTGAACGTTATGCTGGATCTGAAAGTGTGACACTTTCTTTTTATCGCTCAAATGATTCTCCCCAGTAGTGCTTGACACGTTGACTATTAAATTTGAATGTGTTGTTGGTATTGGGATCCAGTAACTCAACCGCTCCATAAGGTAAAACCTGAGTGATCACAAATGGACCTGACCACCTAGATTTCAATTTTCCAGGGAAAAGTTTCAACCTCGAGTTGTACAACAACACATGCTGCATCGGTTCCAACTGTCTGTGCACTATTTTTCGGTCATGCCATTTCTTTGTCTTTTCTTTGTATAATTTGGCATTCTCATAAGCCTGTAGACGAAACTCCTCCAATTCGTTGAGTTGATGAAGTCGTTTCTCTCCTGCAGCTTGTGAATCAAGATTCAACTTTTTCAGTGCCCAGTACGCCTTGTGTTCAAGCTCAACTGGCAGATGGAATGCTTTCCCAAACACCAATCAATATGGGGACATACCAATGGGTGTCTTGTAAGCTATCTGGTAGGCCCATAATGCATCATCTAGTTTTTATACCAGTCCTTCCTTGTTGATCCAACAGTTCTCTCCAAGATTCTTTTGATCTCCCTGTTTGAAACCTCAACCTGTCCATTTGACTGTGGATGATAAGCTGTGGTAATCTTGTGAGTAACTCCGATTTGGATAGGAGTGCATCGAAGTATCTGTTGCAGAAATGTGAGCCACCATCGCTGATGATTGCACAAGGTGTTCCGAATCGAGTGAAAATGTTCTTTTTAGGAATTTGATCACCACTTTTGAATCATTGGATGGCAGTGCAATTGCTTCGACCCATTTGGAGACGTAGTCTACAGCAACCAGGATGTACAGGTTTCCGAATGATGGAACAAAGGGTCCCATGAAATCTATACCCCACACATCGAATATTTCCACTTCTAGAATGTTTTGCAACGGTCCTTCATTTCTCCTCGAAATATTCCCCTTTTCTCTGGAACCTGTCACATTGAAAAGCAAAAAGATAAGCATCTTTAAAAAGAGTGGGCCAGAACAAACCTGATTGAGAACTTTTGCTGCAGTTTTGTTTCCGCTGAAGTGTCCGCCATATGGTGATGAATGATAGTGCTGTAAAAACACTGTTGACCTCCTCATGTGGAACACATCGTCTCAATAATTGATCAGCACACCGTTTGAACAGGTACAGCTCATCCCAGACATAATGCTTGAATTCTTTGAAGAACTTCTGTTGCTTGCTGAGTTGTCCATTCCACGGCCATTTTCCTGACACAATGTAGTTGACATAGTCAGCATACCAAGGGACTTCCTGTTGTTTCATGGCAAACAGCTGTTCATCTGGAAAAGTTTATTTGATTGACAGATCTTTGTCAGCTGTTTCTCTATTCTCGAGCTTCGATAGATGATCTGCCACATGATTCTGTCTCTTTCCTTTCCTCTCGAATCTCCACTTCAAATTCTTGTAGAAGAAGTATCCAACGGATCAATCTGGGTTTGGCATCTTTCTTCGTGATCAAGTATTTGATTGCTGAATGATCTGTGTAGACCACCACTTTGGGACCCAGCAGATATGAGCGGAATTTGTCAAAAGTGTACACAACTGCAAGCAACTCCTTTTTAGTGGTTGTGTAGTTGAGTTGAGCTTCATTCAGAGTTCTGCTGGAATAATAAATGGTGTGGAAAATCTTTGCTTTACGTTGTCCCAAAACTGCACCTACAGCAAAATCACTAGCATCGTACATCACTTCAAATGGAATGGTCCAGTCTGGTGCTACAATGATGGGGGCAGAAACCAGCTTTGTTTTAAGATCTCAAAAGCTTACTGGCATTCTTTGGTGAAGTTGAAAGACATATCCTCTCCAGAAGATTGCAAAGAGGTTTTGCAATTTTGGAAAAGTCTTTGATAAATCTCCTGTAAAAACTGCATGTCCAAGAAAACTTCGAATACCTTTTACTGATGTTGGTGGAGGTAGTTTTTCACTTGTCTCTATCTTGCTTTGTCTACCTCAATCCCCTTTTGTGAGATCTGGTGTCCAAGAACAATGCCTTCTTGTACCATGAAATGGCATTTCTCCCAGTTGAGTACCAGTTTTGTATCTTCGCACCTTTGTAACACCTGTTCCAAATTTAGTAAACAATGGTCAAAAGAATCTCCAAACACAGAAAAGTCATCCATGAAAACCTCCATACTCTGCTCCAGCATGTCTGAGAAGATGGCCATCATGCAACGCTGAAAAGTGGCGGGGGCATTACATAATCCAAATGGCATCCTGCAGAAAGCAAAAGTACCATAGGGACATGTAAATGTGGTTTTCTCCTGATCTTCTGGGGCGATGGCAATCTGATTGTATCCTGAATATCCATCAAGAAAGCAATAGATTTCATGTCCCGCCAATCTGTCTAACATTTGGTCAATGAATTGTAGCGGAAAATGGTCTTTTCTTGTGGCTTTATTCAGCTTTCTGTAGTACATGCATACTCTTCATCCAGTCACCGTTCTTGTTGGAATCAGCTCGTTCTTTTCATTTGTAACCACAGTAATTCCTCATTTAATCGGCACACACTGCATAGGACTTACCCAACTGCTATCTGAGATGGGTAAATGATGCCAGCATCAAACCATTTGATTATTTCTTTCTTTACGACTTCCTTCATGATGGATTGAGTCTCTCTGTTGATGCTCCACTATGGGTTTGTACTCATCATTCATTAGAATCTTGTGCATGCAAAAAGGATGGACTAATGCCTCGAATGTCTGCTATAGTCAAACCAATGGTTTTCTTGTGCTCTCGTAACACTTCAGTAGCTTTTTCTTCCTACTCCAATGTTAAGCGAAGAAAGAGGAATAAATAACAGGTAATTCAGAAGAGTTTAAGAAATGCATACATGAGATGACTCGGAAGTAACTTCAGCTCCAACTGTGGTGGTTCTTCAATGAGGGCTTGATTCGATCTTTTTGGCAGCCAAGCTTTCAACTGGTGGTGTCGCTTGAATCCGAAATTGTTGTCAAGGTAGTGATAATTCAGGATTTCAGCATCTACTCTGACCGGCGTAAACACACACGTATAACGCAAGCGCACGTATCGTTCAAGTAGTATAAAAATATCGATCCCACGAGGACTTAATTCCTACTGTGTTATTAATTGTTGAATCTATTTATTTACAAATATCTAATTAAATGGAGAAGATATGATTGTTTGATTGGTTGAATGTGGTTTTACAAAATAAATAAATAAAAAGACAAAAGAAAATACTAAGGAAAATAACAAAAGACACAAAGATCTAGGGTCGTGAATCATTCTAATATCATTTAAAAGATGAAGTGGTTATTTTATGTTTGTGTAATAAATCAGTTTACTAACCTGGAACACTAAATTATGCAAAAGCCTCTGTCGATGGTCAGACGCAAATACCCAGTTTAACCCAATTGAACCATATGTCTATGTCAACCAAATTATCTGGATTCATTAAGTTTAAGTTCCAATTATGGCTACCCCCGCCCGACAGGTATATTCCTATCCTGTAAGGAAATCTATTAAAGGGTTATCTATCCTCAAGGAAGATCGTGGGCTATTAAGTCTAAGGCTGAAACCTAAAATCCCTATGTCTAGTTCATTTTAGATTTACCACATCAATTATTGGTGATCAGACAACAAGAAGCATTAAGCTTAAGACTTAAGATTAATAAGTAAACCTTTAAATTACCCAAACTATAAAATAACCCCTTATAAACCGGTGATATTAGAATTCATCACAACCCCAGATAACTAACACATAACTAGGGCTAGTAACAACTTAAAAGTAAAAGACATAAAGTAAAAATACTGAAAAGTAAAAGACATAAAGTAAAACTGAAAAGTAAAATAAAATAAAATGCTAAGGTAAAAGGAATTACTTTTACTACTACTAATTTAGATATCTCCCATAAAATAATATATAAACTTGTGATTCTTTCTCCAACCAGCCATATAGGCGGTAACCTGATTAAGTCAAATTAAGTCCAACCAGCCATAAAGGCGGAATCAAAATTAAATTGCCAACCGACCAATCTGGCGGTATCCTTTATTAGTCAGGTTTAAACCAGATTAAAATGAATTACCAACCGACCAATCTGGCGGTATCCTTTTTAAGTCAATATTTTAAATAGTGAATATATTATTTTTAAGGGAGATTAATCTAAATAGTAACAGTAAAAGAATTACCTTTCACCATAGCTGGAGAAGTTACCTCCTCATGGTAAATAGTAAAAACTGTAAAAAGTAAAAAGTAAAAATTAATTATTATTATTACAAAACGTAATTAAAATTATTTACAAAACTAAAAACTAAAAATAAAAAAAAAACTAAAAACTAAAGAATAGAGAGAGAAACTCTCTTTAGAAAGAATTTAAGAGAGAGGAAGGTGCACTGAATTCTGAAATCTCGAGCTCAATTTATAGCCTCTAGGTAGGATCCAGCGTCGCGACGCCAGGTCCTCAGCGTCGCGACGCCAGGTCCTCAGCGTCGCTACGCGGATTTGTCGACGTGGCACGCTCTGGTTCGCTAGTTTGAAGATTCTGGATAAGCTGATAAGGTGACACGTGGCAGAGTGGTTGGGCTTCAATTATTGTGACACGTGGCGGCTTCTGATTGGTCGCTGAGATTCTTATCCGCCACGTGTCAGATAAGGATATAGGATATCCAATAATGATGCTGACGTGGCGATGACGTGGCGGTGACCTGGCGACGACGTGGCGACACGTGGGAAAGAGACTGTCGGCACCGTAGAATTGCGACACGTGTCACTTCCTGATTGGCTGATGATGACGTGGCGTGAGGTGGCAATGTTGACTTGTTGACTTGCTGACGTGGCTGATGACATGGAATGACACGTGGAACACGTGGCGATGATGACTGTCGGCACCGTAGGATGCTGACACGTGGCACAGCGCATGTTAGCAGATCGGCTGTGATGGTGACACGTGGCACGCGCATTTTAGCAAAGTCAAACTTTTCTCAGATTCTGATTTGTGGACCCGGCGCACGTTAGCACTGTTCGGCACATTTTAGACGTCGCGACGCTGAAGTCTTGCGTCGCGACGCGCTTAAGACCAAAATATCCCTGTTGACGCATTTTTGTCCGTTTTTGCCCCAAATTGCCTCCAATGCTTTCCAAACTTTATTTATCTGCAAAATAACACAAAATACATCAAAACGTTCACAAAACTCAAGAAACTATACGAAATATTAGGTCAAATGAGTGGGAATAAGTGATATAAATACCACTCATCACACCCCCAAACCTAACATTTTGCTAGTCCTCGAGCAAAACATAGAGTAAAATAACATAAATAAATTAACTAAGCCACTTTCGTAGGGATCACGGTTGCATTTAGCATATGCAACAAGCCTTTAAACCCCTAGGTGTCCCTAGTGGACGAGTTGTAGTCTCGTGAGGGTTTACAGCAATGATAACCACAAACATTTTACAAAAGTAAAAAGAAAGTAAAACTAATGCACACAAAAGCAAAAAGACAAGCGAAAAGAGAATAAAGAAGTTAGTGACTAATCAGGTGAAACTTCTACTCCAAGTTACTAGTTGTTTTTTCTTCTAAATTACTGAATAAGTAAATTCTCCGATTATATTTACCATTCTCCATATACACAGCCAACAAAATATTTAACAACTCATTTTTGCCCACAACAGTCATAAGTGCAGTTGATAAGAGAGTAATATTTTTGTCCTAAAGTTCTATCAGATTTCACACCTTTTTGTAGCAATGGAATAATTTTCGGATTTTTTCTTTGATTGATTTTTTCTCTATTTTTTATTTATATACAATATCTTCCATCTATGTAACGAGTTTGGGTCGGTGACTCCCAAACCAGTTGGCTTTAGGGCACCAGGTGTTAAGACACCCCTACGGACTTAATTACTCAGACTTCAGATATATATATTTTTGCAGCATCTTTATCCATGTAACGAGCTTTGGGCCGTGACTCCCAAACCAGTTGGCTTAAGGCACTAGGTGTTAAAACACCCTTACAGACTTAATAACTCGGATCTCATTTTTTTTTTTTACTCCATTGCTTTTTGAGATGCTTCCTCCAATTAAACTAGAGCACTGAATATTACAAACTTTTCAATTTTAGCTCATGTCTGTATGTTACTATATATGTTGATAATATTTGTAACTGAACATATGAAGATCCATTTAGTCCGTTTTAAGGAGAATTCACAAATTAAATAATTCAAAATGAAATAAACAAAAATTAACTTGTTTCGAAAATAGGCTTGAGATACGTCTCAGGAGTGGAAACTCCTTACTCGGCTATCTCTTACCAATTTCACATTTTTAGTCAAAATAAAAACACAAAAACACAAAATATTTTTGTAATTTTTGAAAATTTTCCAATTTTTTTGTATTTTTCGAAAAATTTTGGACTAAATAAAAAACAACATACAAACTAAAAACAAGGTACTAATCAACTAATTTCCTCCCCCAAACCTAAATGAGACATTGTCCCCAATGTCTTAAACAGTAAAAGGAGAGTTAAGAAGGTCGTACCTGGTTAGCTGAAATCTACAGGAAATTAAAGGTTAAGATCCAGATTAATTCGACGCCTCTTACCACGATCGTCCTCGGACCAATTTATCTTTGAAAGGATAGGGTCAACTTGTGGTTCATAGGCTATGAGTTGGTCTATTAGATCCGGAGCAGTTCTGGCAGTGAAGAGGAGTTCTTTCATAGGTTTTGACACGAACCCATTTCTCCGAGCATCATCAAGAAACACACAAAGAAAATCATAAAATCCATCAACGTTGAACAATCCAAGCGGTTTCTGGTGTATGTTCAGGTTCGCCCAAGATAATACTATAAATATTTCCTCCAATGTACCCAAGCCACCTGGCAAAGCGATAAAAGCATCAGCACGGTTAATCATTTCTACCAGTCGTTCAGACATACCTGGCACGATCAGTTCCTCTCCGTTTGATGATCCAATAAGATTTGCCTCTGCCAAGGGTTTTGGAATGATTCCCAAAATGTTACTACCTCCTTCCTGTACAGCCTTTGAAACGATCCCCATAAGTCCGAGATTGCCTCTGCCATATATTAAGTGCATATTCCTTGCTGCTAAGACTCGACCCAATTCATGTGATGCCCATACGTATTGTGGCTTAGTACCAATACTAGTACCGCAAAACACACAGATGTTTTCAACTCGTCTTCTTGAAGTGGCTTCCATTTTTTATGTATTCTTTTTCAAATCAGGATGCCTTCAAAAGTGCAATGACGGGCTGAATTTATAGTACCTGAAAAGGGTGAGTAATAATAGCACTAATATCTTCCAAAGGACGATTGTTAGCTAAACAACAAAAGAATTCGTGAAAGGTCAAAAGTCTGGATCCTGTCTACGAAAATAAAGATAATTACAACAGAAAAGCGAATCAAAGCAATAATTAAGCAACGGAATTGTGTACGCAATACGCTACTTGTTTGGTATATAAATCCATTAGGATGCGTTTCAAGAATCCATTCATTATTCAGCCATCGCTAATGAATTAGCTTTCATTTTTGCCAAAACACCATTCCTTCTGTCTAAAAATGCTCCGTTTGTGCTTTTCCCTACAAAAATAACACACAAAATTAAAAAAAAAATTCTACAACATGTATACACAAAATATAAAACAGAAATTACAACAAATTGCATGGGTTGCCTCCCTGCTAGCTAAATTTTTCGTCTTCAGCCAGACGTGACTGAAATTCATCTGTTAAGGAGGTTTCAATGTCGTTTTAGATGTCCGATCAAAAAACAATCCCGTGAGCGTTGCTTTTGAAGGGTCTCTTCCAACGGTAAGGTGGCAAAAAGAGTTTTGTCCCATTCAGTGCTCGTGCCACCTTTTTGCTCCTTGTTGTTCCAGTGGTTCCTGCAAAGAAAGAAAGAAAATCAGGAGGTCTTATATGGTGCTTGACTTGGAATGGAAGTTCCATTCTGTCAAGCTTCTGGGTGATATCTTTGATTTGTACTCCCCAAAACAGCGATGTTTCTCCTGAATGCTCTGGATCTTTATTAAGGTCAACATTGCTCCATTTGCTCAGTTTCTTGCTCCACACTTTTCTTCACAGATGAATTTTAAAATTTTGTATTTAATTCTTCATCCGTCATCTGTGAAATACATGCTTCAAAATTGTCAACCTGAGGATGTAAAGATGTTTCTGACATTAGGTTTCATCCTCTGATATGACTGGAATGGTTGGCTCAGATAGATCTTCATCAAACATCATGGTAAAACATGCTCCAAGATCTTCATTTTGAGGATTGAAAGTTTGATCCTCCGTTGTTGGTGCAGTTGGTACAAATAGATCAGCTTCATCCTCGTCAGAATCTGAATAATAAAAGTCAAATTGAGACTTTGCCGGTTCGGGCTCCTGAACTGATACCTCTGGTTGTTGATACTGCTCAGCCTCCTCCTCTGTTGAAGTGTCATTGTGAATCTCTGGTACTCGAAGGCTTCATCAGTGTCATCTGAAACTGGTTCTTGAGGTATGATGTTCTGGTTTTCTGTGAATTGTCTCATTTGATCTGTCATCATTTGAAGGATTTCTGATTGTCTCTGAATTTGTGCATCTAATTGAGCTTCCGTTCTACGAGCCAATCTTTGAGCATGTGAATCTTTGATGGTTCTGATTGTTGATGGAAATCATAGGTAGATGGTGGATAAGATGAAAAATGTGGTTCTGTGAAATGTGATGGCTCGTCATACCATGAAGGATCTTGATAGCTCTGCCACCCTAAACGGTATATACATTGATCGCTCGGGTGGTTACCATCACATATCATACATCTCCCATCTCGTTCTGTTGAGCAAATGTGGTATTGCTTGGTTCTGGCATCCAGTGATAATTGTTGGGCTGGACAACAGGCCTCAGAAAACCGGACTGTTGCTCCCAGATGTGGGGTGTATCTTCCTGTAAAGCTCGTAATCTTTCAATCTCCCAGTAGTGTTCCATTTTTTCAATCACATGAAAAAGAAAGAAATAAAAATTACAGATAAAAATAAAGAAAATTAGATACAAGTAAATTAGATAGTTTCAAAATTAACAACTCAAGAAATATAAGTCCCCGGCAACGGCGCCAAAAACTTGACCGGCGTAAACACACACGTATAACGCAAGCGCACGTATCGTTCAAGTAGTATAAAAATATCGATCCCACGAGGACTTAATTCCTACTGTTGTTATTAATTGTTGAATCTATTTATTTACAAATATCTAATTAATGGAGAAGAGAATGATTGTTTGATTGGTTGAATGTGGTTTTACAAAATAAATAAATAAAAAGACAAAAGAAAATACTAAGGAAAATAACAAAAGACACAAAGATCTAGGGTCGTGAATCATTCTAATATCATTTAAAAGATGAAGTGGTTATTTTATGTTTGTGTAATAAATCAGTTTACTAACCTGGAACACTAAATTATGCAAAAGCCTCTGTCGATGGTCAGACGCAAATACCCAGTTTAACCCAATTGAACCATATGTCTATGTCAACCAAATTATCTGGATTCATTAAGTTTAAGTTCCAATTATGGCTACCCCCGCCCGACAGGTATATTCCTATCCTGTAAGGAAATCTATTAAAGGGTTATCTATCCTCAAGGAAGATCGTGGGCTATTAAGTCTAAGGCTGAAACCTAAAATCCCTATGTCTAGTTCATTTTAGATTTACCACATCAATCTTATTGGTGATCAGACAACAAGAAGCATTAAGCTTAAGATTAAGACTTAATAAGTAAACCTTTAAATTACCCAAACTATAAAATAACCCCTTATAAACCGGTGATATTAGAATTCATCACAACCCCAGATAACTAACACATAACTAGGGCTAGTAACAACTTAAAAGTAAAAGACATAAAGTAAAAATACTGAAAAGTAAAAGACATAAAGTAAAACTGAAAAGTAAAATAAAATAAAATGCTAAGGTAAAAGGAATTACTTTTACTACTACTAATTTAGATATCTCCCATAAAATAATATATAAACTTGTGATTCTTTCTCCAACCATCCATATAGGCGGTAACCTGATTAAGTCAAATTAAGTCCAACCAGCCATAAAGCGGAATCAAAATTAAATTGCCAACCGACCAATCTGGCGGTATCCTTTATTAGTCAGGTTTAAACCAGATTAAAATGAATTACCAACCGACCAATCTGGCGGTATCCTTTTTAAGTCAATATTTTAAATAGTGAATATATTATTTTTAAGGGAGATTAATCTAAATAGTAACAGTAAAAGAATTACCTTTCACCCTAGCTGGAGAAGTTACCTCCTCATGGTAAATAGTAAAAACTGTAAAAAGTAAAAAGTAAAAATTAAATTACTATTATTACAAAACGTAATTAAAATTATTTACAAAACTAAAAACTAAAAATAAAAAAAAACTAAAAACTAAAGAATCTAGAGAGAGAAACTCTCTCTTTAGAAGAATTTAAGAGAGAGGAAGGTGCACTGAATTCTGAAATGTCTTATAGGCCTCGGTAGGATCCAGGTCTCGGTAGGATCGTCAGCGCGCGCGACGCCAGGTCCTCAGCGTCGCTACGCTGGATTTGTCGACGTGGCACGCTCTGGTTCGCTGGTTTGAAGATTCTGGATAAGCTGATAAGGTGACACGTGGCAGAGTGGTTGGGCTTCAATTATTGTGACACGTGGCGGCTTCTGATTGGTCGTTGAGATTCTTATCCGCCACGTGTCATATAAGGATAGGATATCCAATAATTGATGCTGACGTGGCGATGACGTGGCGGTGACCTGGCGACGACGTGGCGACACGTGGGAAAGAGACTGTCGGCACCGTAGAATTGCGACACGTGTCACTTCCTGATTGGCTGATGATGACGTGGCGGTGAGGTGGCAATGTTGACTTGTTGACTTGCTGACGTGTCTGATGACATGGAATGACACGTGGAACACGTGGCGATGATGACTGTCGGCACCGTAGGATGCTGACATGTGGCACGGCGCATGTTAGCAGATCGGCTGTGATGGTGACACGTGGCACGGCGCATTTTAGCAAAGTCAAACTTTTCTCAGATTCTGATTTGTGGACCCGGCGCACGTTAGCACTGTTCGGCACATTTTAGACGTCGCGACGCGGAAGTCTTGGCGTCGCGACGCGCTTAAGACCAAAATATCCATGTTGACGCATTTTTGTCCGTTTTTGCCCCAAATTGCCTCCAATGCTTTCCAAACTTTATTTATCTGCAAAATAACACAAAATACATCAAAACGTTCACAAAAATCGAGAAACTATACGAAATATTAGGTCAAATGAGTGGGAATAAGTGATATAAATACCACTCATCAAGCTCGCTGTCAGTCATGTGGTGATGCAAAAGCTTCAAGTGTATCTGTGGGATTTGCTCAGTATTTTGAACATACTATCAACAACATCAACTCTGAAGCATTCTTCTTCTTTTCATCGCTCGGGAATTTCATGGCTTTGAAAAACATTAAAGGCACTTCTTGGTCCTGCACTTCATGGTCAGTTCTCCTTTTGCACATCAATCACAGTTTACCTGTAGCCAAGAATGGTCTCCCAAGAATGATAGATATTTTTTGTCTTCTTCCATGTCAGGATGATGAAATCTGCTGGGAGGATTAGTTTTTCTACTTTGACCAGCACATCTTCAACAACACCTCTTGGAAATGCGAGTGTTCGGTCAGCAAGTTGCAATGAAACTGAGGTAGGCATTGCTTCTCCAATCTGCAGTTTCCTGTAAATAGAAAAAGGCATCAAGTTAACACTGGCTCCTAAATCACATAAAGCCTTACCGATGTAATGTTTACCAATGGTGCATGGGACAATGAAACTGCCAGGATCTTTCAACTTCGAGGGAAGTTTCATCTGAATGATGGCGCTGCATTCTTCCGTTAATGCTACTGTTTCGTAGTCTCTCAATCTCGTTTTCGTGAAAGAATGTCTTTCATGAATTTGACATAACTGGGAATTTCTTCCAAGGCTTCTGCAAATGGAATGTTGATGTGCAGCTTTTTGAACACCTCTAGGAAACGAGCAAACTGCTTGTCCAGTTTGTATTTTTGAAGACGCTGAGGAAAAGGTGGAGGTGGAGTGATTCTTTCTGGTTCTCTTTCATTTGCTTCTTTTTCCTCCATCTGTTGCTCTGCTTCTTTTGGAACTTCTTCTTGGGACACCTTGATTCCAACATCTTTGTTGATTTCAGTACCGCTTTTCAAAGTAATGGCTTGACATTGCTCCTTCCCTCAGTTCCTTGGATTGGGTTCTGTGTTGCTGGGAAGATTACCTGGTGGTCTGTAACTCTGAGCATTGGCCAGTTGTCCGATTTGATTCTCCAGTGCTTTGATGGAAGCTGATTGGCTCTGAAAGATAGCATCGTACTTTTTTAACTGAGCCATCACTTCTGCTATTCCCGGTTCATTTGCCTGCTCCTGGCCTTTGTTCTGTTGCTGGAATCCATATGGTGGATAGTTCTGTTGGAATCCCGGTGGTGGATTGTTCTTTTGCCCTGAATTGTTGCTCCATGAAAAATTAGGATGATTCATCCACCCTGGGTGTAGGTGTTGGAATATGGATTGTTCCCCTGTCTGTTGAAATTATTGACATAATTCACCGTCTCTTCAAGTTGGTTTGGTTCTGGTGCTCGTCCATATGGTGAAATTGTGGATCCAGTGGTAAAAGTCTCCATGAATTTGCATATCTGATCCAGCTTGGTATTGACTGCTCATAAATTCCTGCAATTCTTTGGATCATGCTCCTTTCTGTTGGCCACAAAGAATTATTGTTGGCCATTTCTTCGATTAGGTTCCAGGCCTGATCTTCTCCTTTTGCCATCAGAGCTCCTCCAGCAGCAGCATCGATTGTGGTTCTCATTATTCCAGAAAGTCCATTATAGAATGTTTGGACTTGAAGCCATTTTGGAATCTCATGGTGAGGACATTTCCAGAGCAAATCTTTGTACCTTCCCAAGCTTCGTAGGAGAGTTCCGAGTCTTGTTGTACAAAGGATGTGATGTCATTTCTCAGTTTTCCAGTTCTGGCTGGTGGGAAGTACTTTGCAAGAAATTTGGTGGCTAAAGTGTTCCAAGTTGTGATGGAACCTGCTGGTAGTGAATGTAGCCAAGCTTTAGCTCTGTCCTTCAAGGAGTATGGGAAAACACGTAGTCTCATTGCTTCTTCAGCTTCTCGGTTGTAATTGAAAGTGCCGCAAACTTCCAGGAAGTTGCTGATGTGGGTATTAGGGTCTTCAATTGCATTTCCTCCAAACTGAACTGATTGCTGAATCATCTGAATGCATGTTTTGATGTCACCTGCATTTGCTGGTAAGAGAGGAAGTACAATACAGGAAATGAGTCTGTCAACAACCGGAATGGTTCTGTCTCGAATAGGAATTGGTGGTGCAACCTCCAAAGGTTCAAGTTCCATGTTGACTAAAGCTTCTTGGCCTTCTCGTCTTTCCCTTCTCAATTGTCTGATGGTTCTTTCAATTTCTGGGTCAAGAGGTCGAAGTTCAAAGCTTCTGGTTCGTCTCATGAAGTTTCTGAGAACCTGAAACACAAAAAAACAAAAACAATAAGTAAAAAGAAAATCAGATACAAGTAAAAGTATCTAACCTCTAAACTAATAGTGAAAGATAATTAAGTCCCCGGCAACGGCGCCAAAAACGGACCGGTGCTTACACACGCGTATAACGCAAGCGCACGTATCGTTCAAGTAGTATAAAAAGTATCGATCCCATGAGGACTTAATACCTAAGCTATTAATTTTATGAGGTCAAATGATTACTAGTATCTAACATGTTGTTTGATTGATTTGAAATGGTGACGATTCTAAATTTAAAAACAAGTAAATTAAATTGTTTGAAAGTAGGTTTTAAGAAAATTCAATATTAAAAAAACTATCTAGGGTTGTGAATCTTTCCAATATTATTTAAAGAGAAGTGGTTATCTTATAGCTGGGTAATATATTGATTTATTAACCTGGAACACTAAATTATGTGAAAGTCTCTGTCGATGGTCAGACACACATGTCCAGTTTAACCCAATTGAACCATATGTCTATGTCAACCAAATTATCTGGATTCATTAAGTTTAAGTTCCAATTATGGTTACCCCCGCCCGACAGGTATATGTCTATCCTGTAAGGAAATCTATTAAAGGGTTATCTATCCTCAATGAAGATCGTGGGCTATTGAGTCTAAGGTCTAAAACTTAAAATTCTTATGTCTAGTTCATTTTAAGTTTACCTAATCAATTTTATTAATGGCCAGTTAATAAAAAGCATTAAGATTAAGACTCGATAAATAAATCTTTATATTACCCAAACTATAATCTAACCCTTATAAACCGGTGATATTGAAATTAATCACAACCCTAGATAACTAACTTAGTTATGACACATGACTAGGGCTAGTAAAAACTTAAAAGTAAAAGCCATAAAGTAAAAATGCGAAATAGTAAATGCGGTAAAGTAAATACTGAAAAGTAAATTAAAATAAAATAAATGCTAAGGTAAAAGGAATACTTTTACTATTTACTATTTTAGATATCTCCTATAAAATAATATATAAACTTGTGATAATATTATCAACCGGCCATATAGGCGGTAACCTGATTAATTCAAATTAAGTCCGACCAGCCATAAAGGCGGTATGATTTGTCCATAAACCTGCCATATAGGCGGTAAGAAAATTTAATTGCCAACCAGCCATATAGGCGGTATCCTTGATTAGTCAAGTTTAAACCAATTAAATTTAATAGCCAATCGACCAATATGGCGGTATCCTTATTAAGTCAATTTTTAAATAGTAAAATATATTATATTTAAGGGAGATTAATCTAAATAGTAACAGTAAAATAATTACCTTTCACCTTAGCAAGAGAAGTTACCTCATCATGGTTGAATAGTAAAACTGAAACAGTAAAAACAAAATAAATTACTATTACTATTAAAAAAGTAATTACTATTACAGAATGTAATTAAAAATTAATTACAAAACTTAAATTAAAAGAAACTAGAGAGAGAAACTCTCTATTTACATCAAAGAAATGAGAGAGAATGGTGTTGCAACTAAAACTGAAATCTCGAGCTTATTTTATAGGCAAATTTTGCGTCTGGCGTCGCGACGCCAAATTCCTTCTTACGTCGCGACGCTGGCTCTGTTGACTTGGTCCACGCGGTTTGACTTTGACTGTTGACGCGGATTTCGTCGGCCCAATAAGAATTCAACACGTGGCACGTGGTAGATTCTGTTCAATGAGAAAATGACACGTGGCAGAAGAAGATTCGCCGATGATTCGGTCCATTGAGAAGATGACACGTGTCACGCGGAGTGTCGGAACCATAGGATTGTAACACGTGTCCTGGCGCATGTTAGCGGATCCTCTGTGATGGTGACACGTGGCACGGCGCACGTTAGTAAAGTCAAACTTCTCAAATTCTAACCCGTTGACCCGGCGCACGTTAGCAGCTTTGGTGCATGTTAGGCGTCGCGACGCCAAGGACTTGCACGACGCGACGCGCCCAAATTACCATTTTGCCTTTTTTGCCAATTTTCACTGTTTTGCTCCAAATCACCTCCAGAATGTCCTGAAACTTTATTTATCTACAAAATAACACAAAACTCAAGAAACTATACAAAATATTAGGTTAAATGAGTGGGAAATAGTGATAGATTTATCACTCATCAGTGGCTAGAGTGTTCCAAGTTGTGATGGAACCTGCTGGTAATGAATGTAGCCAAGCTTTTGCTCTATCTTTCAAGGAATATGGAAAAACTCGCAGTCTCATTGCTACTTCTGATGCTCTATTGTAATTGAAAGTGCCGCAAACTTCCAGGAAGTTGCTGATGTGGGCATTATGATCTTCAGTTGCATTTCCCCCAAACTGTAATGACTGCTGAATCATCTGAATGCATATTTTGATGTCACACGCATTTGCTGGTAAGGGAGGAAGTACAATACAGGAAATGAGGCCATCAACCACAGGAATGGTTCTGTCTCGAATATGAATTGGTGGTGCAACCTCCAAAGGTTCAGGTTCCATGTTAACGATTGCTTCTTGGCTTTCTCGCATTTCCCTTCTCAACTGTCTGATGGTTCTTTCAATCTCTGGGTCAAGCGGTCGGAGTTCAAAGCTTCTGGTTCGTCTCATGTAGTGTCTGAGAACCTGAAACACAAGAAAACAGAAACAATAAGTAAAAATAAATTAGATACAGGTAAAGGTATCTAACCTCAAAATTAATAGTGAAAGATAAATAAGTCCCCGGTAACGGCGCCAAAAACTTGACCGGCCATAATCACACTCGTATAACGCAAGCGCACGTATCGTTCAAGTAGTATAAAAGTATCGATCCCACGAGGACTTAAAACATTTTGTTATTAATTTATGAAGTTAAATGTTTACAAGTATCTAATGGTTTGGTTGTTTGATTGGGTGGTGACTTTAAAACTTAAAACAAGTAAATAAAATTGCTTGAAAGTAGATTGAAGAAAATTCAAATTTATAAAACTATCCAGGGTTGTGAATCCCTCCAATATCTTTTTAAAAGATGAAGTGGTTATTTTAACTTTGTGTAATATATTGGTTTATTAACCTAGAACACAAAATTATGTAAAAGCCTCTTCCGATGGTCAAATACAAATACCCAATATAACCCATTAATCATATTCCTATGTTAACCAAGTATCTGAATTCATTAAGATTAAGTTCCAATTATGGCTACCCCCCCCCCGACAAGTATATTCATATCTTGTAAGGAAATCTATTAAAGGGTTATTTATCCTCAAGGAAGATCGTGGGCTATTAAGTCTAAGGTCTTAAACCTAAAATCCATTTTCCAAGTTCATTTTAAGTTTACCGAATCAATCTTATTAATGACCAGTTAACAAGATGCATTAAGAATAAGGCTCAATAAATAAACATTTATATTACCCAAACCATAATTTAACCCCTTATAAACCGGTGATATTGGACTTCATCACAACCCCAGATAACTGGCTTAGTTACGACACATATTTACGAGTAGTAAAAACTTAAATAAAATAAAAGACAAAGTAAATGCTGAAAAGTAAATTGCTGAAAAGTAAAGACGGAAAGTAAATGCTGAAATTAAATACTAAAAATTAAATGCTGAAAAGTAAATGCTGAAAGTAAATTGCTGAAAAGTAAATGCTGAAAGTAAATTGTTGAAAAGTAAATGCTGAAAGTAAATTACTGAAAAGTAAATAAAGTAAAAGTACAATAAAAGAAAATGCTGAGATTAAAATAATCCACTTTTATTATTTCTATTTTAGATATC
>SKCR01046379.1:0-41320 GCA_019454045.1 Zanthoxylum bungeanum
GGAGAAAATGCTTTAACCACAATATCTCCTTTCCTGCTTCAGCTACTGCAATGTATTCAGCTTTTGTTGTGGATAAAGCAATACATCTCTGCAATCTTGACTGCCATGACACAGCTCCCCCTGCAAAAATGTAAAGAAAACCTGTTGTAGATTTTCTACCATTAAGATCTTCTGCCATATCTGAATCTGTATAACCTTCCAATATTGGATCAGCTCCCCTGTAACACAGACGTAGCTTCGACGTACCCTTGAGGTACCTGAGAATCCATTTGACTGTCTCCCAGTGTTGTTTTCCTGGGTTAGAGAGAAAATGACTCACTACACTTACTGCGTGAGCAATATCTGGCCTGGTACATACCATAACATATATTAGGCTTTCAACTACTGAAGAATATAGTATTGATGACATCTTCACTATCTCTTTCTTGGATGAGGGGCACAAACTTTTTCTCAGTTTGAAATGGTTCGCTAGCGGAACGCTGACTGGTTTGGCTTTCTGCAAATCGAATCTCCTGATTATCCGTTTAATATAACTCTCATGTGAAAGCCATAACCTTTTGTTCTATCTGTCACGAACTATTTCTATTCCCAAAATCTGTTGAGCTGGTCCTAAGTCTTTCATGTCGAAAGAGTTAGAGAGTTTATTCTTCAGTTGGCTGATCATCGCTGCATCTTGTCCAACGATCAACATGTCGTCTACATATAGTTGAGGAGCAACGAAATTTTCATCCGAAAACTTTTGAATGTAGACACACTGGTCTGCTGCAGTTCTTTTGTAGCATTGACTCACCATGACCGAGTCAAACTTCTTGTACCACTGCCTTGGTGCTTGCTTGAGCCCGTACAAGCTCTTCTCCAGTTTGTAAACAAGATTCTTTTTCCTGAAACCTTGAAACCGTCAGGCTGCTCTATGCAGATTTCTTCATTTAGATCACCATGAAGAAATACTATTTTAACATCCATCTGTTCAAGCTCAAAGTTCAAACTGGCTACCAATTCTAGGAGAACTCGGATTGAAGCCATTTTTATAACTGGTGAAAAGATTTCATCAAAGTCGATTCCATTGTTCTATAGGAATCATTTGACTACTAACTGGGCTTTGTGTTTCACCATATTTCCGCTACCATATTTCTTTAGCTTGAACACCCATTTGTTCTTCAGTGCCTTCATGCCTTGTGGGAGCTTGACTATCTCATATGTATGATTCTTCTGCAGAGATTCCATTTCATCCTACATTGCGTGCATCCATTTTCTTTTTTCTTTATGAAATACAGCTTCCTTGAAACTTTCTGGCTCCCCCTCATCAGTAGCGGAATATAGTCAAATTCTGAGTATCTATTTGATGGAATTCGGCCTCGCTCAGATCTTCATACTTGAGGTTATTGGTTTCTGGAGGTCTGTAGTCATCCAGATCTGTGGATGATCATGTAGCCTCTGATGGAGTGGGTTGCAGCTCCCTCTACTTAACACCATTTTCCTAATTTGGTTTTGCTTCTGTCATATCATGCACCCCATCATTATCTGTGACCACTCGTGTTGGTGCCGGGGTTGTTTCTGGATTTGCATCTGTTTTTTCGGCACTGGAATTAGAAGTTGGTTTCTGGAGGTCTGTAGTCATCCAGATCTGTGGATGATCCTGTAGCCTCTGATGGAGTGGGTTGCAGCTCCCTCTGCTTAACACCATTTTCCTAATCTTGTTTTGCTTCTGTCATATCATGCACCCCATCATTATCTGTGATCACTCGTGTTGGTGCCAGGGTTATTTCTGGATTTGCATCTGTTTTTTCGGCACTGGAATTAGAAGACATCTTGGGTTTTTCAATGTCTTCTATTGTTTGGTATTTAACAAACACTACATCTCTGCTTCTGATGACCTTCTTTTCCTTCGAGTCTTATAGCCTGTATCCAAATTCCTCGTCTTCATAACCTATGAAGACGCATTAAGTAGTCCTTGCATCGAGCTTCTGCATGAGCTCATTGGATACATGTGCAAAGGCTGAACAACCGAATGTTCTAAGGTGAGAATATGAGAGATTCTTACCTGATCACACTTTCTTTGGAATTTCAAAATTCAAAGGTACAGATGGTGATCTGTTGATCAGGTGGCAGACAGCACTAACAGCTTCTCCCCAGAATGACTTTGGCAGCTTAGCCATGTTTATCATGCTTCAGACTTTCTCCATAATGGTGCAAATTATTCTTTCAGCAACACCATTATGTTGTGGGGTGTGTGGAACAGTCATTTCATGTCGAATCCCATGAATTCCGCAATAGGCATCAAACTCCTTGGAAGTGTACTCGCCTCCATTATATGTGTGGAGGCACTTCAGTTTCTTCCCAGTTTCACGCTCGACCATGGCGTGGAATAGTTTGAAATAATCCGGGGCCTGATTCTTTATTTTTAGAAAATATACCCATACTTTCCGAGAAGCATCATCAATGAAAGTTAGAAAGTATTTACTACCGCCTAGTGAATTAACCTCCAAGGGACCACAAATATTAGAGTACACCAGGCTGAACAACTCTGATCTTCTCGTAGAAGATAAATTAAATGAGACTCTATGTTGCTTACCGAATAGAGCAGCATTCTTGGAGACAGTGATGAGATCTTTCTTTGTCAAGGTAGACAACCCCATTTCACTCATGTGATCGAGTCTCCAGTGCCACAGATTTTGAGAAGCCTCATGTTCAGCTTTATTGAGGCTTTTTACATATATCTTCACATAAGTCTGGTATAAAGTGCCAAAAATATGTCCTCGGACAATGACCATGTCGCCTTTTATCATTCTCCAAGTGCCATTGCTAAAGTGGCTAGCATAGCCCTGTTTGTCAAGGGCTACCCCCGAGAGTAGATTGAGCCAAAGTTCTGGAACATGTCTCACCTCCTTCAGGGTTATTGTATACCATGTATTTGTCCGCAACTGAATTTCACCAATTCCCACTATTTGAGAGGAACTAGTATTTCCCATCTTCACTGCTCCAAAGTCTCATGCTTTGTATGTTATGAAGAAATCCTTATGAGGGGTGATGTGGTAAGATGTTGCAGTATCTACCACCCACTCAACATCTTGAGTTTCGGTGTGAAGGCATGCTTCTTCCTGGATGGAGAAGATAGCTACATCTCTTTAGGCAAGTACTAGTGTCTCCGCATCGTTGTTCTTCAGTTGAGAATTTCTTTGACCCTGCTCTCGTTGCACCTTCCGGCAATTATTCTTTAAATGGCCTTCTATGCCACGATGGTAGAACTTATAGGTAGGCTTTCTCCCATCTGTGGATTTGCCTCTTATTTTGCTTCTACCTCTCCCTCTACCTCGATTTTTATATTGTTGTCTTCCTTGATTCTCCGTGACAAGGGATTATGTCTGATATGTGCCCACGTCTTTTCTTCTGACCTCTGACAAGGCATCTTTTACCATAGGCATGGTAAGTTTCCCTCCTGGAGCCGAATTACTGAGAGTAACCACCAATACTTCCCAATTATCAAGAAGAGAACTGAGTAGTAAGAAGGCTTTAACTTCATCTCCCAGTTACATGTCTACTACAGACAACTGGTTCACTAGGCTCTGGAATTCATTGGTGTGTTCTGCAATGGAAGTTTCACTCCGTAGTTTCAAGTTCACCAAACGCCTCATTATTAAGGCTTTATTCCGAGTTGTCTTAGCCTGGAACATGTCTTCCAACTTTATCCATATTTCATAAGCATCTATATCCTGTGCTACGTGGTGGAAGACACTGTGGCTGATCCACTGCCTAATCTGACCCAAAGTTCTGTTATTGAGTTTATTAAAGTCATACTCTTTAACAGATTCTGGTCTCACTCCCTTCACCTCGATAATATCGAACAGATCTTTACATTGTAAATAATCTATCATTCGAGGCCTGCAGAGTGAGTAATTAGTTTCCGTCAGCTTAATCATTGCACCAGAAGAGAAATCTTCCATTTATATTTTAATTTTAAAATTTAACATGAGAATAAGATAAATCGAGGATGCTTTTCACAAATGAGAAACACTGTTGCGTCCGGAATGGTTGAAAATGGTGGATTAGACACTTCACTGGTCCAAATCCAACTTATGGACCGATTTATAAATTTCTAAAATTTCTGGGGCTAAAATATAAATTTCAAAGACTTTAGGGGGCTCAATAAAATTTACCAGGTATGCTGACGTGGCTGACACGTGCCTGCTGACATGGGAAAATAGGACCAAATCACTGACGTGGCAGATGACATGGCAGATGATGTGTCGATGACGTGGCTGTTGACGTGGACTGACGTGGCTGTTGACTGTGCGCTGACTGTGTGATGACGTGGTCGTCTTCAACTTCCAGCAGCTTGTGGGTGCATGTGGCGCTTGTCAGCTTCCTTCTAGGCACGTGCGGCATCCCTAAACCTCCGTTCGATCACCGAAAAATACCACCGTGCTCATCTCGACGTGAACTATCTGATGTTATGCTCAAAATTAATTTTTGACAACTTTCCCGAAACCCAAATTTTTCGAACCGAGTTTCGATCTTCGATTTTACGACTCCAATGTATAACCAAAGCTACTAATATCACTTGTTATGATTCTCTGATCACTATAAAGTGTTTTGAGGAAAAATTGAATCTATTAATACAAGAATAGAACTTTACAAATGTTTAACACTTTACAAAAAACCTCACTTCTACAAACTCTCTAAACTTTCTCTCTTGAAGCTTAATATTTTTTGGGTGCTTGATCTTTCAAATGAGCTCTCAATTTATAGTGAAACTTAAGCTCACTATTCCAAAAAAACTCAATTAATGCACATAAACTTATTTTGATGTTTTCACCATTTTCAAAAAGGTGGTGCACCATTATTAGAAGTGTGATCTAAATCTTTGACAATAGTGCATGATGTAGTTGGATATTACAATATTCACCACTATAGGGAACATATTTGCTTAGTAGTTGATTGAAAGAAGCCCGAATTTTAATATGTATGACAATAAATTATTTACTTAGCTTAGTTCGACTATCTAAAGATGAATCTAACTAATTAATACATATCTGTCATGCCATGTATTATATATGAGATTTTTATAACAATATTTGTTTAATATGGTATATACCTATATAAATAATAAGTTAAACAAATTATAAACATTTAAGCAAATTTGGAAACCCTAAACATTCTCTCGAAAATTCTCTCAGCTCTCCTCTCACGCGGCATTCTTTTTTTTCTTCCCGGAAATAGCTAGTTTGGCTACCGGCCACCGCGAACATACACTCCACCTATATGGTGGCCACTCGTTGCACCAATTTCCTTCTTTCTCATCGTCACAACCTCAAACCAATATTAATGGGTTTCTTCAACAAACCCTTCCCAGTCGCCACGCGCCCTTAACAACCAACCACAGCACCGATCCTAACCCTACGTCACAACCTCATCATCATGACTCCGCCAGCTGGCCTGGTCAGCACTTTCGTGACCATCTCACGTCACCACTCACACAAACGCAACATCAGCTCTTCAATTGCAAACCCAACTCCCCTCTGATGCAGCACCGCTTGTCTCTCCTCCCAATCTAAGTGCCATTCTTAACCCAAACGCAAATCTAAGATCGAACATGTCACCACCCACTACCACAAAACGGGGTCGGTATAAATAATATAAATAAATCTGATTCAAATATCAATCAAATGGTCAAAAGTTACAGGAAATCGATCAAATAGTGAAATTATGTTCCAAGATTTTTAAAACAAAAGAAAATATAAATCATATAGAACTTTTTTTAAAACATTCCTACAGTTAATCATGAACTCCTGTCGTGAATAAATATTCAAAATTCAAACAATGGTCCGATTATATAATGCATTACCTCAATAAATTCATAATCTGATAATTTATATATAAGTCAAGTACCTCCGAAAATTTATCAACACAACGACTCACGAAGGGAATCCTCTTGACACGATCCAAAATCCTCGAGAAATCACCCATGCTCATCACTTTCCATGTTACTTCGAGTCCTACCTGAATAATTGATATTAAGGGGTGAACAAATCATAAGCTCAGTAGAGATTAAATAACTTACCTTAATTGGTTTTACAAAAATCATGCACAGTTAGTAAGATATATATGTATGTCTAATAAAGCAATGTCGATGATGCGCGCATATGAAAAATCTATAATATATATATTTTCGTCAATATAATTAAAAATGCATCATCAATAAAATTAATCATTTAAATAAAAATATGTGAGTTATACATAACTATTATGTAAATTAATCTTTCTATTCGTAATATAAAGACTTGAGCGCTCTAACCGTTCAAGTACCGAATCAACCATTAAGGAAGATACTCATCTAATTTTCACAAAAATAAGTGGATTCCATATCTATAAAAAAAAAAAAATTCTCCAGCCACACACCAAACCATGTCTTCAAAGTACGTAGCTATTGGTCAAGATTCCTTCACCAACCTCACCTTTATAAATCATAGGACATAGTCTGCCATGCAGGAGTTCGTATATACTTAGGATACAGATCAACCCATATATGATCATGTATTAAACTAATATGAATTTCTTTATTTACAGATATTAAAAGAATTCATTTATATTTTGGTTCAATCCTATATGATCGCATCATATAAGTGTTGGTGTTGGTGCTTGGAGCGCCAATCTGAATAATGTTTTATATATTTTATTATTTATTAATAAAATAACTATATTTTCATTTCATACCTTATTAATGGTATTGCATTATGCGTATTAGATTGATGTAAAAAAATGCTAAGAATGACATCGACCTTAGAATAGTCTAGTAGTAATACTGGACACTAGGTGGTCCGATATTGGGATAAGTTTTACTATTGTAAACTATTCTTAAAGTGTGTGTGTGTGTATATATATATTATTAGTCGTTGGTTTTGGAATACGGTCGAATTCCTATAACCTAGAAGACTAACACATGTAGTATATTGGAATTGGAGTTCCAATGGTTTAGACCGATGTACCATGAGCTTTGGAAGCTCGTATAGACATGTGGGTATTGGTTGGATCGAATACTGAATGATTCACAAGTGATTCATATATAATAGTTGGAAGTACACACCACCATCAATAGGAATCTCCTCGAGTCGAGTAGCATATGTAATGCTTTGACTATAGGATATCATTTATTTTGTGTGAGATCCTCCACACTTTGATGCCATGTATGTACGAAATCTTTCATGGTCTGGCCTCTAGATGTTCGTTGGGTGTGTACCGATGCACTCGTTAATCAAGTGCGAATCAATATAGAATCCGTTGGCCAGTATATATACCATAAGAGGTTTAAGTATCCATGTAAGTAAGTCAAGATTCTTAAAAATTTGGCCAAAGTCGATCATCTAGGGTGGATCACATCAATTATAAAGAATCGTGGACATGTTGACATGAGATGTGCTCCTCGGAAACTTGACGGTGTATTCTATGTTTCCTAAGCACAACTCGGATAGCCTACGACGAAGGGATTATTAAACATATGTGATGACCTCGATTTGTATAGTTCAGAAAGATCATTCGTGTTCTTTACGAATTCGAAGGTGGCCGAATTGCGTACATATTAGCTAGGCTTATATGACGAACGTGTTTGAACTTAGAGAGTCCTAATATGAAGTGTTCTCGTTGAGCACTTGTGTAGACGATTAATTTTGATAAAAGAATATTCGATATTATAATTATCAACTAAGATAATTAAGTGTTATTGAATAATATTGATTATTTACTTTGATCTAATTGGATTAATTAGATTAATTCAAAATTATACAATGGCTTAATTGTAAATTCATAGTATCTTTACCATTGAAGGATATTTTAGTAATTAAAAATATGTATTAATAGGTGTATATATCTTGATTCAATTAGATTAAATCAAAGTGGTAGACATTGAACTAATCCATTAAGTAAATTTTGTCTTGATTTAATTTGATTAAATCAAAGTGGTAGACAATAGGATTAGTCATAACGAATTATGAATATTTGGATGAATTTAATTAAGCATATATAATACTTGATTAAGATATTTATTGATTTAAAATTGCCTAAATTTTACTATAAATAGCAAGCTTGAGCAAAGTTTTAATCAAGCTTGTGAAAGCTAAGTGTAAGTAATTCTTGGTGAAATTAGCCTAAGTTCGAGAAGTATTTCGAGAAGCTTTGTGAGGTATCTACAACATTTCATCTAGGATAAATTAAGATTGGATCTTGGAGTGAAGCTTACTAGCATTAGAATCAAAATTGGATCTGAGAGTCAAGCTTGCAAATCTTTGGAAGTTCTCCAACCATTTCAACAAAGAGAAGGAGATTGGATCTTTGCATCAAGCTTGTTACGTAAGTTTGAACTTCTCTTAAGCTATGTTATTCATTGGTGAGTTTTCATTAGTGAGACATATAATGATGAATTATGTATTGGATGCATGATAACATAGCTTAAAGTTGAAATAAGGCTAATAAATTGTGTTAAGATGCTTTGGAATTATAAACACAATATACTTTAAATTAGGTCAAATATGTTCATGTTGGACATGGAACAATTAATAAGAGTTTGGAACTCTAGATTAAAGCTTAGAGCTATGGCTACCATTCTAGAATCGCTTGACCACCTTTAGGTGAACTAGAATTATTCATGAGACATTTCATAGTGGCATTCTAAATTGGTTTGTGTGTTTTGATTCAAACAAATACATATAAGTATTTAGAATACACGTATGTCATTTGTATAACATGTGTTGATGATGGTTATGATGCTAAAATTTGATTTTAGGTGTATTTGAATTATTAGGAGAAAATTGAAAGTGTTTAGTAATGGTTTGAAGTTGAAACTGCTCACTACCTGGGGCAACATCGCGACTCTGACCTCCCAACGTCGCGACATCGCGACGCCCACCCTTCCGCTTCACGATGCTGAGATGTTCATCCCTCGTATTGCTCTCCCACTTTGGAGCGTCTCGCAACGCGCTGAGTTAATACTTACTGAAACTTCATTTTCTCCATTTCGAAGTTTTCGGACTCCGTTTGGGTCCTCGTTTTTTCTTACGGACTCAATACGGAATGAGTGTTACATAAAATATTTTAAAATACACCAATGCTAGATATCCACGAGTTAGACCCACTTCTGCTATGCGGGGCACCGATCCGACCCTAGGGGTTCCACATCTGTCCCAACAATAAGGTACATTCATTCCTATGTCAACACATGAACAAACTCAGATCAAAGTCGTCAAATAATATGGAATAAACCTCAACCGTAGATAAACACAAACAAAATATCTTTTATTTGTTTGCTATCCACGGACTATTTAGGATTACTAATTTTAGACTTAGTCCTCTTGTGTATAACACTTATACATTAAGTCTGAAAGTACATTTAATATCCAATGACATACATGCGAATTTAAAATATGCGACTTTAAAATCTATATTTTGATAAATGAATAACCACATCATTTGTTACTTAAAATAAATTTCGTTTACATATTGTATTATACTCAAAGGCATATATCCTAACACCAGTGACTACCTGACATGATCTGCACATAGTAAGCAGTAGTTCTCCGATTGGAGTACTCAAACTGAACGACAGACTAAGAGATTCAACCTTCAAGTCCAACGTCGAAGCAAGAATTGCATATATAAATGTGTGGGTAACTATCGAGTCAAACCATATAAGGATCGTCGTGTCAATGACATTACTGACAAGAGCATCTCAATAATCTCTTCTTCAGTTGGCTACCACTCAAATCTTCCCCTATGTCTCCAAAGTTCCAACTATTCTGGTTCCTCAAAATCAGTCAAGTCCGATATGAACACTAAAATTCCCAAAATTCCGACCTAAGAGGTCAATTGAAAAATAACGAGGATAACCACGTGGAGGTATTGAATTAAGAGAAGTAGTAACAAAACTACTTTAGGATAATGTTGTCCTCACATAATCCTTTATCCTACTGTGTTCGCATTCGGGGTCATAACCTTTCCCTGAATGTCACACATAATCTTATAGGGTATACAAAAGAATAAAGAGCACATCATAAAATCTCAACGAATCAAATTTTACATTGACCAGCAGACAAATCTTCTTTTCCAAGAGATGGAACTCGATATTTATACAACAATGTCTTGCCCAACAAGTAAGATATTAGTCTTTTTGACAGCCCAGAGTGGTTCAAGTACAAAGCCCTGGCCTCACAAGGTTTCAATCCTATTCTAGTATCATGGTTTCCTAATTCACGAGCGTGAACGAGAGGGCCAATTAGGAAAGAGACAGAACCGAGCTCCGAAGCCCTGTCCTAAAAGTGTATTACTCGTGTATCAGAGACCATCCCTAATAGCCATCACATGTATCTTCCCCAAATGATGTAGGATGTTACAACTATACTATAGATCACCACACATTTTTCCCAACAAAGCTCGGTACAGCCCCAAGGGCCTTAAGCACATCCACTATGATAGGTTGTTCTTCTGACACAAAGCCCCATCATACTTATTTCATGGACATATTCAAATGATTTTGACACAAAGCCCCATCATATTTATTTATTATCCTTTATTTTTAGTTATTTTATTACTTTATTTCGCATGAGTATTGTGAATTGGTGCATGATGTGATTTCCGGGTGAACGGAATATGTGTTCTCTCTTGCTGTATATCGGATGGAAACCCGGACGTAAATTCCGTAGCTGAATCCGAATGGACGGTATTGCAGTTTGCACTCGGGATACAATGCCACGTACCATTTGAGAGACATACCTATTTCGTTTCGTCCAATCTTGTGTTTGAGCATGATTAGTCGTTAGCATGTTATTTATTTAAGTCGTTAGTATGTTATCTATTTCTAAGCATGATTTAGTTGTTCGTATATTGTTTCTTTATGCATGATTTAGTTACTTTCTTTCGCATTAGGAATTTATTTATGTTTACGTTTAGGTTGTTATTTATTTTTCGTGTTTGATAATTCAACATGCTTATGAATTATTGTGTGTTATCGTATGTTTGCCGTTATGATGACTTAATTTTAAAGCATGATGACTTAGACATAGGATTATTTTTTATGAATTGGAACTAGATTTAGGTTATTCTTGGACATGTATGTTTTGTAGACTTAGTTAAATTATTGCACAAATCCGTTCATTACAAGTGGCATAAGTAAGGGACTATTCCGAACCCAACGGTTTGAGGTCTTCCCTTACGAGGGGTGAGTGCGGCCTTAAAACCTTTTCCCGGTTCACACTGGGTGGCGACTCCATTTTATTCTCTGGTTTAGTCCCCCGCGGGCTACTCCGTACTCCCGATCGGTCCCCGAGCCCGGAACAGCGTCGTCCATTTCTGTGTCCTACAGTTACACAGCGGAATGCGGGAAAATAAAATTTTCTGATTTCTTTAATTTTTCTTGGGTAATTTAAAATAAACTTATTTATTTTAATCACTCAATACTCAAAAACAAAAATTTTTAACCAAGAAATCATAATTTCAGTAAATTACCATAAAGCCCCCCCAAATTTTCCATTTTAATCATTTTAGTCCTAAAATGTTCAAAACAAGCTTAGGTGATTTCCAATCACAACAAAAATGATTTGTACATCAAATATACATTAAAAAAGAAATCTGAAATTTTTCCAGATTTTCCATAATTACGGAAATGCCCCAAATAGTTTATATTTTGTTCATTTTGGTCTTAATTTGTCAAATACAAGATTAGGTGATATCCAATCACGACCAAAATGATTTGAACATCTTATATACATTAAAATGCAACCTAGAAATGTTTTTCCAGATTTTTGCTTATTGCCGTGAGCCCCAAATATTTTACATTTTGATAATTTTGGTCCTAAATTGTCAAATACAAGTTTAGGTGATTTCCAATCACTACCAAAATAATTTATACATCTCATATGTATCCAAATACAACATATATATGAAAAGCCCCAATTTTGGTTTAGGTTAGAAATCCTAATTTCTCAATTAATCAAATTAACCAAAACTAACACAATCCAACACTTTAATCCAATCTTTACAACACCAATCAAGTCTCACCACTATGAAACAACTCAAGAACAATCATAGGTAATCATTGAGTGGCCTAACAGCTCTAGAATGGCAACCAAATCATCTAATGACTAAAAGTGTGTTTATTAACCATTAATAAGCAAACTTTGTTCAACATATATGCTTATATATTTCATCCAAGCCTCCAAACATCTTATTACAAAACAAGAGAGTAGAGAAACATGTACACATCATATGTTATAGCTAAAAACCATAGAAACATTTTTATATACAAAGAAAGTTAGAAATTACCAATTAATCTCCAAGTTTTCTTTGATTTCTTCTTAACTCTTTTCTTTTTCTCACAACTCTCTTTCTTTGTAAACTTTGGAGGCTTAGCACATCAAGTGTATCAAATGAAAAAAGAAACCCTTAAATATGTAGGGCTTGGCCGAAACCCAAAGGGGTATAATTGTTATTTTGGTTCAAATTTATATTAATAAATTAAAGCTAAAGTTACTTATTCAATTTGAACACTTCAACATTAAATAAGTTCTAATAAGTGAACCAATCAAATTAATCCACCTTTAAACTTAATCATGACATTAGATATTTATATTTAACAATTTTAATTATTTAAAAACTAAATAATTAAATAATTAAACAATTACTAAATCTAAATATCTAGATATATGTATTATATTTACACTAAATATTCAAAATACATATATTTATGGCATGTGTCAAATACTTTATTTGACAGTTAACTAATGTATATCTAATAAAATCATGTATTAAATTCAAATACACATTAACTAAGAAATGGTCGGAAAAACCTTTAAGCATGTATCTTTTCGTTTAATCGTTAAACGATTTATAAATAATCAATATTATTTATAATAGTTGCCATAATTTTCTACGAGTATGTTTCATTAGTGAGACTCTATAGATTCAGATATATTCGTCATGAAATCCAATTTCGTGTCCATAATCTACCCACTCGTAAATTATGAAGACCATAGATAAACTCGCTGAGTCATACAGGTCGAGGTCATCGCATACGTATAATCCCTCCGTCACAGGTATTCAGATTATTCCAGAGATATAGATAAGAACGTCAAATCTCTATAGGTATAATCCCGTCGATGATTCTATTAGCAATATCTTAAATAACACTTAGAACTTACTTCTACAGTGTACCACGAGTCCACATATTTAAAAGATTACGAATTACGTATTGAATACCTATGCTCTGTACACAGAACTGATGGATCCTATCTTGATACGCACAAGATATCCTGTGAATCAGTCTACACCCAACGAACATATGGAGGTATGATCTAAATAGATTGGTGATGTGACTACCATCAAAGTGTGAAGGATACCTCATACATCCACAGTGGTATCTCAAGTCAAAGGACCACTATACTCACTTGACCCGAGAAGATTCCTTTTGATGTTGCTGTACCATCTATTAGGAAATCTTCGGTGAGCCATTCAGTGTTTATTCAATATAAACACCTATACGTCTATACGAGTCTCCCCAAACTCATAGTTCATTGGGATAAACCATCGGACCAAGTCTCGATATACGATGTGTACTGGTCTCAACAGATTTTACTAACCGAACCGTGTTAGTAAATCTTGACCAGGAACTTTATTTGATAATATACTTCTAGTAGTGACACTTTCCAATATCAATTACAAACTACTTTGTAACTGCGCACTACATTATATATTATCGGGTCTTTGTCTAATATATACATATCAATAAATCATATTTAGTTTCAATCTATTCATAATTAGATCGAATACGTATATAAAAACAAGAGATGCTACCATAAATAAGTAATATTATGGAAAAAAGAATTGTTCTTATTCATGAATCAGACATGAATACGATCCAGATTGGCACTCCGAGCACCAACCCTAACAATTTATCCCACTTGCTCTAGTGTCAATCCATGGTATCATATACACATCTAAATATGTATCACATACCTATGGTCCTCAAAAGCTCACCTAGCACTCAAGAGATATGCAACAACAAGTAAGTCCGCTATAACATATTGAGTTTGTCCAACAAACCCAAAACATTTACCTTAACTTGCATCATTCATATTTTGTATAACCTAAGTTATACATCAATATGACTCAGATGCGATATCAATATTGTGCTATAGCTATTGAATTGTCCAAGTATTTAGGGATCGGGTCCAAAATACTATGCAGACAACCGCAAACACAACACCAATATCAAAACTTCTAATCTATCAGGTCACTATGCAACTTCATAAGTCAATACTTCATAAGTTGCAACTATTTCACTCACATAGTTGAATCATTTGTGACACTTCCACTGCATATTTTCTTACTCTTTATGACGTAGACTGTCTACCATTATAATTAGACTAAAATCTAATCTGACTCAAATGGTTGCAGATTATATTCTCCATGAATAAGAAACGCGTTCTTAATATCTCAAAGATAACAAAAAACATGTTTCAAGACACATCTTATGGTCTATAGCATATCAAAATAGTTCGTAATAATTACGAGTAAATTGATATCTTTTAATCATACATTATATGGTATTGATTATGCCATCATCCTATGATGCATAAGATTGTTTAGACATTCTAATCAATTTCTCTTTCGACTAATGAATCATCATTTACGAAAGATGAATACAATATACAAGAGACACACTAACTGTCAAACATTTATACTGACTGTCAAACAGTTACACTAACTGTCACACATATAGTCTTACTGTGTCTTTTATTAGATCATATCTAATGCACGACTAATAAGAGTATCTCACAAGTCTCTTAGTTTTATATCATATATAAAACTTTATATCAAATATAACAAAGACTGCTCCCACTGCTTTCTTGGAGAAAATAAGACTTAGATAAACCTTTTACCTTACAAACATCTCATTATTACTTTAATAATGATAATGTCGATAGGATATATAACACTAGAAAGAAATTTGTATGCTCCTACTGACCCTACTGTCATATATGTAGTCTCTATACTTCGACGAAATCAGACAATCTGATTGATATCAAAATTAGAGAACCCAAATTTCCGGAAGGCTCACCTGAGTCTACAATAGGCTCTATAAGCTAGTATACCAAATTATGATTTTAGCAAAATACAAACTCTAGGGCCATTTCAGAATGAACTCTTCAAACAAAGAAATAAAAACAAATCTCTTATCCGAAGAACCCATTCAAAAATGCCACTTAGCATTACTTGCCAAAACTCACAGATTAATATCAACATTAACCAACAAATCTTTAATTGTTCAATTAGTGTGACTATAGATAAGTTCCCTCAAGATCTACAATAGATTGCTGAGTGTAACTTTTCTCACTGTCATACTATAAAGGTCAAAACTTTAATAAGCTCACTTTTCTTTTACTGCACAAACCATTTGCACATTTTATGAAAGATTCATAACGAAAGCTCAATCAAGTTCAAAAATTGATCGTAGTAAGCTATGAACAATCTTAGATCTATGGTCTAATATAACTTTCGGAATCGATATCAAATATCGCTCCCACTGTAGGTTATAAGATAATTTTCTTCGATAAGAAAACAACAGAACCATTAAGTATCAAATACTTTGTAAATGATTCTGACATCCTATTGAACTTATATGGAAGATGTCTTAGGGACTTTTCATCTTATTAATTATGCAGTTCAATTTATAGTTTATCACTCTCACCTTTGACTGCTATAAGTCAAGTCTTTTCTACAATGGTCAACATCTGATGTTACACACCAAGTAATAAAACAATTTTATTACTTGGGATTATAGAAAAAATATTCTATCAAATAGAATACAATATTCGATTAAATAGAATAAATGATAAATTTTTACTTGTACTTCCGAGGTGCAAGTACTTTCATTATATAACTATTATACAAAAGAAAGATTCAAATATCAAACTTTTCAAAATTCAAATTTTCTACTTATGCATATCAAATACGTAACTGTAGAAACTAATGGAACATTAATTAAAAGGATGAATATAGTTTTATTGGAGCATAATCCCAACAGTATTGAAATTAATTCGGTAATACCTAATATCAAACAAATCAAATCATATAAGATTCGATTCCTCCCACTGTCCAATTCCATCACAATGGAATCGTAGAAGAATAATGTTGAGTAAGAATCATATTCATTAAATAATATTATAACTAATTTCCATAAATTCATATGTTTGATCGTATCAAAATCTTTGAACAATTCAAAGACTCACAATGAATTTTAAAGATACGGTTTTCAAAACTTCAAATCGAATATTTTTGACCAGTCAAAATATTCTATCCGCGTTTCATCAGAAACATATTGAAAGTTCTTGAACCATTCAAGAATTTCAATGTGTATTCTTTTAGAAACACACAACTAAGTCATGACAACTCATTAACTAAGTTATAAAGTAAAGAAAAATATCCAAGGCAATTTATAATTCATTAAACTACATATATCCAATGTATTAGTTTAATCAATCTCATGCTACAATGACAATCATTGATTAAATGAGATTTAATCACATTCCTGAATACAATATTCATTAAATGGATGAAGATATGCAATATGATCTCGTATCAGACCATCATTTATCATACGAAATAAGCATCTAATGCTTAAGTGGTAACATCTTATAAAGCATTGTTCTAAATTATTTACTTTACCAAATATTTTTCGTAATATTTATCTCTTCATCAATGACACTACTAGTCATATTAAAATATTTAACAATTGTTTATAAAGAACAAGTAACTATCCAATAGTCGCAAGTCCTGATATCATATATCAAAACAAATATTAAACAATAATTTTAAATAACTAGACATGAGATCCGATATCCAATACCTATAGTTGTCATATTATGAGAATCGATATTCTCTACAGACAATTATACACATCTTCTTTCTTAAGCTTTATAATTTGCCTTAAACTATTCACAACAATTGCAAATAATTGATTGGAAAACTGTGTCAGATACATTACCTCTAAAGGTCACTAAAGTCAAGAAATGTCATTATAAGATAAATAAATACATAATGAGATTTTCTTAATGCCAGTAAAGAATCTCGAAACATTAACCAATTCATGTCAATTTTTACTACACAAGAAAATTATTCTCTCTAGTCCATTATATCCTAAAAAGGATATCCATTTAGATTATCTATTGTGACTTAGTAACTAAGTCACTAACCATATTAATTTTCCTAGGAAATTGGAACAACAGTTCCCGATGGTTCAGACTAATCTAACAATATCCATGTCTATTGATATCTAGAACATATTCTAGAAAAATGCAATCATAAGTTAGGTCAGAAAACATATATAAATAATATGCATGCAATGAATTAGAAGTTTAATTCTGCCAACACAATAGAATAAAGGTAACGTAAGCGGCGATTTTCATAATATTACACACTGCCTTAGTTATGGAATTTTTAACCAAGCAGTGTCTCCCACTATTTTACGTAATACCGTAATCCCCAACGAAAAACGGGAATGTAATGATTAAATCGAATTCCATAGTGAGAGGTGGACCCCATGAATATATTTCGACTCATAACTTTGGCACGTTCTCGCCTACGTATATTCACAGGTAGACAACTCATTGTCAATCACACTTACTGTGACTCCTGATTTTGGTTCTGACCGTTTCTCGTTGTGACAACTTTGGCACGTTCGCAGGAGGCTTCATTTATCAAGGCTTCATTTGTCAATGACAAACTCAAGCTACCAATGTAGTCCTGACAGCTTTGGCACGTTCATGAATCCATTTTCACTTGAATTTATCTAGTATCAAATATACATCCGTAAATAGATTTCTATCGACTATACCTTCACTGCTTTGGCACGTTCTCGGATATAGCCACAAAAATTTATTTATATTCGTATTGACAAGACGAACCAAAAAATAAGTATTCCTAATACAAGTTACTTTAATGCCTTATTTAATGGGAATTTTCCATAAAGTGTCATACACCTTTATTTAATCAAATTAAATAACATATGCATGCATCAAGTAAGGATTAGACTAAATGTCAAATTTAAATGGCTAATCATATCATGGGCCAATAATCAAACTCGTTATGATACAATTTTGTTGGGGTTTTGGGCAAAATACCCGGGTTACGCAGCAGAATGCGGGAAAATCAAATTTTCCGATTTCTTTAATTTTTCTTGGGTAATTTAAAATAAACTTATTTATTTTAATCACTCAATACTCAAAAACAGAAATTTTTAACCCCAAAAATCATAATTTCAGAAAATTACTATAAAGTCCCAAAACTTTCCATTTTAATCATTTTAGTCATAAGTTATTCAAAACAAGCTTAGGTGATTTTCAATCACAAAAAAAAGATGATTTTTACATCAAATATACATTAAAAACAGAAATCTGAAAATTTTTCTAGATTTTCCATAATTACGGAAATACCCCAAATAGTTTATATTTTGTTCATTTTGGTCTTAATTTGTCAAATACAAGATTATGTGATATCAAATTACGACCAAAATGATTTGTACATCTTATATACATTAAAATGCAACCTAAAATATATTTTTTCTAGATTTTTGCTTATTGCCGTGAGCCCCAAATATTTTACATTTTGATAATTTTGGTCCTAAATTATCAAATACAAGTTTAGGTGATTTTCAATTACTACCAAAATAATTTATACATCTCATATGTATCAAAATACAACATATATATGAAATGCCCCAATTTTGGTTTAGGTTAGAAACCCTAATTTCTCAATTAATCAAATTAACCAAAATTAACCAAACTAACAAAATCCAACACTTTAATCCAATCTCTACAACACCAATCAAGTCTCACCACTGTGAAACAACTCAAGAAATATTATAAGTAATCATTGAGTGGCCTAACAACTCTAGAATGGAAACCAATCATCTAATGACTAAAACTGTGCTTATTAACCATTAATAAGCAAACTTTGTTCAACATACATGCTTATATATTTCATCCAAGCTTCCAAACATATTATTACAAAACAAGAGAGTAGAGAAACATGTACACATCCTATGTTATAGCTAAGAACCACATAAATATTTTTCTATACAAAGAAAGTTAGAAATTACCTATTAATCTCCAAGTTTTCTTTGATTTCTTCTTAACTCTTTTCTTTTTCTCACAACTCTCTTTCTTTGTAAACTTTGGAGGCTTAACATCAAGTATATCAAATGAAAAAAGAAACCCTTAATATGTAGGGCTTGGCCGAAACCCTAAGGGGTACAATTGTTATTTTGCTTCAAATTTATATAATAAATAAAGCTAAAGTTACTTATTCAATTGAACGCTTCAATATTAATAAGTTCTAACAAGTGAACCAATCAAATTAATCCATCTTTAAACTTAATCATGACATTAGATATTTATATTAATAATTTAATAATTTAATAATTTAATAATTAAACAATTACTAATCTAAATATCTAGATATATGTATTATATTACACTAAAAATTCAAAATACAAATATTTATGACATGTGTCAAATACTTTATTTGAAAATTAATTAATGTGTATCTAATAAAATCATGTATTAAATTTAAATACACATTAACTAAGAAATGGTCAGAAAAACCTTTAAGCATGTATCTTTCTGTTTAACCATTAAACGAGTTATAAATAATCAATATTATTTATAATAGTTGCCCTAGTGCTTTACGAGTATGTTTCTTTAGTGAGACTCTATAGATTCAGGCATATTCGTCACGAAATCCAATTTCGTGTCAATAATCTTCCCATCCGTAAATTATGACGACCACAGATAAACTCGCCGAATCATACAGGTCGAGTTCATTGAAAATGTATAATCCCTCCGTCACAAGTATTCAGATTATTCTAGAGATATAGATAAAAATGTCAAATCTCTATAGGTATAATCCCGTCGACGATTCTATTAGCAATCTCTTAAATAACACTTATAACTTACTTCTACAGTGTACCACAGGCCAATGGATTAACAGATTGCTAATTACATATTGAATACCTATATTCTATACACAAAACTGATGGATCATACCTTGATACGCACATGATATCCTGAGGATCAGTCCACACCCAAGGAACATGTGGAGGTCTGATCTAAATAGATCGGTGACGTGACTGTCATCAAAGTGTGGAGGATACCTCATACATCTATAGTGGTATGTCAAGTCAAATGACCACTATGCTCACTTGACATGAGAAGATTCATATTGACGTTGGTGTACCATCTATTAGGAAATCTTTGGTGATTCGTTCAGTGTTTATCCAATATAAACACCTACACGTCTATACGAGTCTCCCCAGACTCATGGTTCATTGGGATAAACCATCGGACCAAGTCTCGATATACAAAGTGTACTGGTATCAACAGATTTTTCTAACCGACCCGTGTTAGTAAATCTTGACCATGAATTTTATTTGATAATATACTTCTAGTAGTGACACTTCCCAATGTCAATTACAAACTACTTTGTAACTGCGCACTATATTATATATTATCGGGTCTTTATCTAATATATACATATTACTAAATCATATTTAGTTTCAATCTAATCGTAATTAGATCGAATACGTATATAAAAAAAAAGAGGTGCTACCATAAATAAGTAATATTATGGAAAACAGAAATGTTCGTATTACATGAATACGATCCGGATTGGCACTCCGAGCACCAACCCTAGCAATCCAAGGGTTAGACCCACTTCCGTTGCACGGGATACCGATCTGACCCTAGGGGTCCCACAAACACCAACAGAATGGTATCAGCGTAGGTCTTAACCACACAACATGTGTTGCATGTTTGACATATTTTTGAATCTATATCTCTATAATTTTTATTTAATTATGGACAAGTCATATTGGATATACATTGCATGTTTTAAATTAAAATTTTTATTTTGACCCAAACATGTTAATGACTTGATTGTCATAAATCTCTCATGATTAGGTGATTACTTTATTTTAAGTAATAATATTAACAATGTTGGAGCATTATTGGATGGTCCGTCTTGTCAATACGGAGATAGATGATTTCTTACTATTTATGCCTAATACTATCATTATTGTGAGGGTATACATGCGCAGAACTTAGGTCACTCCGGTAAAATATTAGATGTAGCGTGATGAGTTGACGTAGTCATCCGATACCGTCATTATTGTGAGTGTGTACTTACAAGCTCATTAGTGCACATTGATAAAGATACACCTGAATGCATTGATCATAAAAGGCATGATGTGAGTGCACTTTAGTGTGACTCCTGTTAGAAGTTGCATTTTATTTTCCCATTGCATGTGTTTGTGCGTGAGTTTTACATTTTTACACATTTATTATTTTTTTTTTCTGCAATATGGGTGTGTGTCTTATTTTGTTATATATTCCTTGGTATATAGGATGGAAACCTGGACATAAATTTCATAGCCGATTCCGAATGGATGGTAGTATGATCTGTACTCGAGATACAACTCCATGTACCATTGGATATTGACAAGCCATGGTGTGTCTTTATATTTTTTTTGGGTGTTAAAACTGAAAAATAAAAAAAAATAAAAAATAAAAAAGACCAAAAATATTATTGCTGGCTTGTTAGAGCATGAAACGCTTGTTTCATGTGATATTGATATGTAGGATATATGTTCATGCATGTGTAATATGCTTTTATTTTTCTTGATGCTCTATATGCATAAGTGTGTGTGATAAAAACCCTTGGTGTATCTTGTGTTTGCACTCACATACACGATTTTATTATTGTCAAGACTTGGTTGCATAAATGAGTTTTTGGATTGGCAGTCTAATCTTTATCATACTTAGCTCACTAAATAGTTTGACCTTTGACTAGATGACCTTGTGTTATCCCCTTACAAAAGTAAAAAGAAAGAAAATAAAAAATACACAAGTCTCAAGTGCAAAAGAGCCAATGGGTCAAATTCAAAAGATAAGGGCAAAACCCTTCACTCGAAAGTATTTTTATTTATGAGCTCATGATATTTAGGGGGAGAATAACATAGCATGCAACCAATGTTGCTAACTTTCAGGTCCTAGTGGTGCTGGGTTTGAACACCTATTTTGTAGACTTTGTGTGTTAAAAGATGGGATTTTTTTGGCCGTGTCCCGTTCATAAAATAAGGTCTTATGCATTGATTCGTTGTGCAATTATTTTTCACGTAAGTGCTTGTTATGCTTTGGTGTTTATGTCATATGCATGTGTGTAGTATTTAGCAAAATCTAAAGTGATGCATATTATTTCATGTCATAAACAGTTGAATACTGACTGAGTATCGTTGTACTTGCTTGAAGTGATGTTTTAGTCAATTTTGTTGATTTTTATTTTTACCTTATTGTGTGCCTGTGTATGCTTCAAGTTTCTGTATACATATTGCCTTTATATATTTATGAGTATTTACTTCCCGTATGATTTTGTGCTAACTTAGTAGAGCAGTTAGTGATGGGGAGTAAGTCATGTTTACATATACTCTTGCATGTGTTGTTTATCCCAGTGCCTTCACCCTTTGTCATTTCGTGATAAAAGTGGGAGAGTAGTATATGAAAGAGTAGTAGTAAATTGGAGTCGTAATATATTCATTTGATATGTCTGTTTTAATGAGAGTAAGATTAAGGGGGAGTAGGATATGGAGTCATATTATATTCATTTGATATCTCCATTTTAAGGGGAGTAAGATTAATGAGGAGTAGGAAATCTACTATATACTATCTATTCATACATTAGTAGGAGCGAAGCGGGGTTTACCGCTATGCATATGATGCTCGGTGACCATGACACTGTTGGGCTCACAGCCCGAGAGAGTACGGAGTAGCCCGCAGGGGGACTAAATCGGAGAATAAAGGAGTTGCCATCCAGTGTGAACTGGGAAAAGATTTAAGGCCGCACTCATCCCTCGCAAGGGAAGACCTCAAACTGTTGGGTTCGGAATGGTCACTTACTTATGCCAGTATAACGGATGGGTTCACACAATGGTATAGCCAAGTCTTATACAATTCATGCAAGGTAATTCAAATAAACACAAATTTGCACACCCATAATTATTAATAATCATAATAACATAGTTCTAAATATATTAAGTAAGAAATACAAGGTGCGATAACAAAAATCATAATAAAAGAGCAGAAAAAGCATCAATAAATAAATAGTAAACAAAAAGGGGGGTTAATCACGCATATATGAGTGTTTCTCGAGTGGCACGTGGAGTTGTATCCCAAGTACAAACCGCACTACCGTCCATTCAGATTAGACTATAGAATTTACTTCTGGGTTTCCATCCAATATATTGTAAGGGATAATAACACACATAAATATTAATGCAATGTAAATAAAAAATGGGCATGAAATAATATAATAATGCATATGCAGATAATCACCAACATGAACAAATAAAATAAGGCAAAATAATAAAATAACGATGAAAAGATAAATAAATAAAAAAGGATAACACTAAATAGATAAAAAATAAATAATAAAATACCGAAGAAGAAAAATAACATGACCAGAAATTTAGACGTCTTTGATGTAGGACTTCGCATACCCGACTGGACGTATTTCACGTCAAGCCAAACACGCAGCGTCCAGAACTATAAAAGAAATATGGTAAGTGTGCCCTCAGGTCTTACCTTTTAAGTTGCTTTCTCGGAAGTACGTTAGGCCGTCGCCGAAAGGATTGAAGCTGGTTCGATGTTTGCTATTTCTGGTTCGCTGTTTCACTCGCTATTTTGCTGTTTTCTGTTTGCTATTTCGCTATTTTCTGCTTGCTATTTTGCTGGTTTACTGTTTCCCTGTTTTCTAGTTGCTATTTTTAGTCGTTTTGGCTGCTATTTTTTTGGTTATTTTGGCTGTTATTTTTGCTATTTTTGGGCTGCTATTTTTGCTGTTTGGTTGCTATTTTATGGTGTTTAGGGCTGCTATTTTTGCTATTTTTTGGTGCTGTTTTGGTGTGTTTGGGCTTCTATTTTAGCTGTTATTCTCACGGTGATTAGGCTGCTATTTTAGTTTATTTAGGCTGCTGTTTTGGTTGTTTTTTTTGTCTATTTTGGTTCACGATTTTGGTGCTGTTTTGGTTCACGGTTTTGGTGCTTTGGTTCACGGTTTTAGGGCTGTTTGATGGTGGTTGTTTTCGGTTTTTGTGGTGGGTTATTTTCTGGTTTTGGTGATGGTTGTGGCTGGTTTGGTTGTTTGGTTTCTATTTACGGTTTCTGGCTTGGTTCCTTCGGTGTTTGTTGGTTGGTTTGGTTTCGGTTGATTGTTGTCTTTGGTTGTGCTTTGTTGTTTCACGGTTTCTTGGTGGTTTGGTTGTTTTCGGTTTTGACTAGGGTTTTTCTTGTATTGTTTTGATGGTAAGAAGAAGAAGAAGAAAAAAGAGCTTCCTAGGGTTTTCTTGGTGTTGTTCCCACGCCCAAGCCCATCACTTGTGATGATTTCGTCCATAATTTGAAGGGATCTCCAAATAGGGAAAAAATCATTTTGATTTGGAAGATACTTTCTTAAATTATTTTGGGAACACAATCTCACAAATTTGGTGATGAGAATATCCCAAATCTTGTTAAATTGGATGGGATCCCAAAATCTTGTTAAATTAGAAATTGTTGATGAGGAATTTTTGACATGTGGAATGCAAAGGATTTTATCTATTTGGTAAGATTTGGGCGTGCATGGGAGGTTTTCATGGGCTATGGGCATGTGCATGGTGGGTTGAATGGGTTTATTGGCGATTGTGTGTGTTACAGGGTAATAGGCCAGTAGCAGGTGTTTAGGGCTTGTCGAAGGCTAAGTTTTGAAATAGCGGCTGAGTGAATCCGAGGCTGGCTAGTGAGTCAGAATCCAATGAGGTGCTAATTTTGGCGGTTTTCCTTCCTTCCGACATTCGTTTTTCACAATTTCCGTAACTTATCAGGTAGTGCCTCCATATGAGGCTCATCATCGGGCTTATGCAAAAATGCAATGTCTATAGTCACCCCTACTTTGATGGGGCTTGTGCAGTGTGTGACAGTGACAACCCTATCAAAGTCATGCATGTATTTTTGCTTACCTGGTTCGTCGGCCATTATCGAACTTACCTGTTGTTTCACCGCTGATGTGAGATGCTTCGATCTCTGAGTTGAGTTGATGGCGATGTGCTTCAACCTCTGGACTTCATTCTCGAACCATGATAGGTGTGAGATGCTTCGATATCTGGGCTTTATTCCAAAATCGAGTTGAGTTGATGGCGAGGTGCTTCGACCCCTGGGCTTCATTCCCGAACCATCCTGGGTGTGAAATGCTTCGATCTCTGGGCTTCATTCCCGAATTATGCTGAGTTGATGGCGAGGTGCTTCGACCCTTGCGCTTCATTCCCCAACCATCCTGGGTGTGAGATGCTTCAATCTCTGGGCTTCATTCCCGAACTGTACTGAGTTGATGGCGAGGTGCTTCGATCTCTGGTCTTCATTCCCGAACTATCCTGTATGTGAGATGCTTCGATCTCTTGGCTTTATTCCCGAATTATGCTGAGTTGATGGCAAGGTGCTTCGAATCCTGTGCTTTATTCTCGAACCATGCTGGGTGTGGATGCTTCGATCTCTGGGCTTTATTCAGGAACTGTGTTGAGTTGATGGCGAGGTGCTTCGACCCATGGGCTTTACTCTTGAACCATGCTGGGTGTGAGATGCTTCGATCTCTGGGTTTATTCCCGAACTGTGCTGAGTTGATGGGGAGGTGCTTCGACCCCTGGGCTTTATTCCTGAACCATGCTGGGTGTGAGATGCTTCGATCTCTAGGCTTTATTCCCGAATTGTGCTGTGTTGATGGCGAGGTGTTTCGACCCCTGGGCTTTATTCCCGAACCATGCTGGGTGTGAGATGCTTCAATCTCTGGGCTTTATTCCCGAACTGTGCTAAGTTGATGGCGAGGTGCTTCGACCCCTGGGCTTTATTCCCGAACCATGATGGGTGTGAGATGCTTCGATCTCTGGGCTTTATTCCCGAACTGTGCTGAGTGTGAGATGGTTCATTCCCGAACCATTCCCAGTATGAGATGCTTCGATCTCTGAGGCACTTCGACCTCTGGGATTCATTCCCGAACCATTCCCAGTATGAGATGCTTCGATCTCTGAGGCACTTCGACCTCTGGGATTCATTCCCGAATCCATTTAAAGTGTGATATGGTTCATTCCCGAACCGTTCCTACTGTGAGATGCTTCGATCTCTGAGGCACTTCGACCTCTGGGATTCATTCCATAATCCATTCCAAGTGTGAGATGGTTCATTCCCGAACCGTTCCTAGTGTGAGATGCTTCGATCTCTGAGGCGCTTCGACCTCTGGAATTCATTCCCGAATGCATTCCAAGTGTGGAATGCTTCGATCTCCGGGGTTCATTTCCGAACTGACGGGTGATGGCGTTTTGGTCCACCCGCGTGACTCTTCGATCCACTGGGGATTTTTTTTTTTTTTTTTCTGTGATGATGAGGTGCCTCGACTTCTGGGATTCATTCCCAAACTGTTTATAATGTGGGCCTCGACCATAGGATTCATTCCTGAATTTTTGAACTGATGGCGGTGAGGAACTTCTACCTCTGATCCGTCCTCATTCTTGAGGCTCTTTGCTCGTCCTCATTCCCTAGGTTGCTCTCCATTCTTGGAGTTATTCATCTTTGCCGCTTTTTTCTTTTTCTTCAAAATCTGCGAACACAAAACAAGAATTGTGTGTATGCAACGTGTATGCATGTGTGCATAGATGCATTCCCTATTCAGATGGGGTTTTCCGTCCTACTGGCTTGATGTCATCTTTGGTTAGGCATTCCTTGTGTTAGACAGTTTTCTTCATCCCTTTAGTAACTCTCTTGCCCTTGGGCGCCCCCTTGGCCTGCTGACAGTTTCCTTCTGCCAATTCTACTATGGAGATTGCTCAGTTCTTTTTGGTCTCATGGCTTAAGATCCCATTGTGTCTCTTGTTCGCGGGGTGGTAGACTGGTCATCCCCGGACCTGGCTCACCTTTCCGCTCTCTGCTACAGAAAAGATACTGCCTTGTGCTTTGTCCATTGAGTTACAAGCCCTTTCTACCTTGCAGGCCGGTTTCTTGGGAGTCACTTTGTCTTGCAGGTTCATCCTATCTTTTGCCTAAGCTGTCCCTTCGGATTTTCAACTTAGCGGATTGCTCTATCTAGCCTCAGTCGCCATTTTAGGTTTTCAACTCAGCTAGCTATTTTTTTTAGATTTTTCCTCATTCTCGAGGTTGTTTTCTATTCTCGGAGTTGCTCGTCCTCATTCCCGAGGTCCCTCTTCATTCTTAGAGTTCTTCTCCACTCTTAGAGTTCGTCTCCTAGATCTTCTAACCTTGGTCCGACATCTAAGAAATAAAAGACGTGATTTGTAATTACTTAACTCTAATTTTTCCCAGTTAGCTGTGATGTATGCAATCTATGAACATCTTGAACATTTGTTTCAATAAAGGCGTTTGCATGACTTCTTAGTACATATGTAGGAAATAACCTACATTGCAAGGGTACCTCTATCGCTATCTGTTCCTCACGGATTTAACAATTAGCCATTTTTCTTGCTCACTCACGCTCTTTATTTTACTTGGGCTGTCCTTTGTGGATTTTCAACCCAACGAGCTTTTTTTTTCTTTTTTTTTTCTTATGCAAAGTATTATTTCAGCCTGTCCATGTTGATGGGCTCGGTGAACTCGTTCCCTTCTAAATCTGTCGGTCTCACTGCCCCATTCCCATCACATTCTTGACTAGGTAGGGCCTTTCCCAATTGGGTCTGAACTTTCCCTTTGGGTCTATTATCAGTGGTTTCTACTACTTGAGAACTAGATCACCTTCTCTGATCTTGGTGGGGCACACCTTCTTGTTGAATGCCCAAGCCAACCTTTTCTGGTATAACTGCGTGTGGTACAAGGCCTTTATCCTTTTCTCATCCAGTAATGCTAGCTGTTCGAACCTCTGCGAGGCCCATTCCTGCTCAGGCAATCCTACCTCTGCTAGTACCTGCATTGATTTTATTTTTATTTCCACTGGTAACACTGCCTCCATCCGTACTTCTGAAATTGGATTCCATTGTCTGTCACTATGTGATGTGGCATTCCGTATCGACCTACTATGTTACAGGCTATGAACTTGGCCATCTAGCCTACATAACTACCAAAAATATTTTTTTTTCGCCTCTTGATAGCGGTCTTCATGCGGAAACATCTTCTTACTGAGGTAGTAGACTGCATGTTCCACCTCTGTCTCATATGCCTGTACCATCATCGCTTCGGGTTATATGGCCAAATACAACACCAAGGGTTTGCCCGGCCTTGGGGGTCTTAAGACGGGCGGTTTAACCAAGTATTCTTTGATTTTGTCAAAAGCTTATTGACATTGCCTATTCCACTCCGCAGGCTGGTCCTACCTCAACAGCTTGAAGATGGGCTCACATACTAATGTTAGTTTGATAATTGCCTTGATCTTTTCAGGGTCTCTGATATAATGGATTTTCCAAGAAAAACTCTGACTTCCTTTTCTGTCTTTGATGCAGGCATCTCGGTAATTGCCTTGATCTTTTCAGGGTCTACTTCTATCTGCTTCTTGACATATTCCCTATCCTTTTCGGCCCATTCCGACCTCATTCTTCGGAGCTTCTATTTTACTAGCCTCATTCTTCGGATAAGTTGGTATCATGTGCTGGGCAATACTCCTGTCCACTCCTGGCATGTCTTCATATGACCAGACAAATACTTTTGCATATTTTATTAATATTCTCTCTAATTCTTTCCGCTCGTCAGAGGTAACCTCACTTGCAATTGAGATTTCCTTGGGGTTTTCACATGTACCAAGATTAAATACATTTTTCTTTGTTGAGTTAATGTCAAATATGCTCATGTCATGCGTGTTATGATGCAGACTAACAGGAAAAGACTCGAACAAGTAAGAGAAATCAATGTCTTTATGATTAATAAATGCAGGATTACAATAAATTAGGAAAATAAACATCTTCGTAATTTACAGCCTTGTCTTCTTACGTCTTCTTGCTTTCTTCGAGCGTCAGATTCTCCAACTGCAGTAGTTATTCTTCCCATTTATCTTCCTCTTTTACCCTGCTCTGTTTCATCTTCACTGCTGTTGTTCCATATCCCCATGCAAGAAGCTTGGTGGTTGAGAGTTTGGAGGAAAAAGCTTTCCGGCAGGCCGGAGTTGATCATGTAGGTGGGTGGTGGAACGGAATGGTAGTTGGGTAGAAGGTTTTGTGTGTGTTGGTTGTTCTTTTTCTGGGTCGGGTATCTTATGGGTGTCAATGAGGTTTTGGATCTCATGCCTAAGGCGGGTGTAGGTTTCAGTTTCGTGGCATTTTTTCTGATGGAAGTGACAATATAGGTTTAGGTCGAAGTAGTGTGGCACGGGGTTTGGAAATGGTCTATGTTCCAAGGGTTTTAGGAGTCATTGCCTCTTCAGCTTTTCAAACCCCTTTGACAAAGGTCTACCAAAATTGGAGAATCACATGTTTTTGATGGCAGCGACCTCAGCAGGATCGGGCTTAGTCCCAGAAGGCCCCCCAATGGTCTTTCTATTCTGGCAGTAAAACTTTCTGTTCTCGGCTTCCTCTTCCTCGATATCCATGACAGTTTCTCTTAATTGTCGAAAGTCACTAATCATAGAGGTCATCCTTCTCAGCTTGTTATAAATGGAGGGCTTGGTGCCCTTAATGATCATCTTAATCTGGTCATTCTCTGAGGGCCGAGTATGCATCTTCAAGAGCTGGCCTCTCCAGCGATCCACATAATCCTTGAAAGTCTCTTCTGGCTTTTGTTTGGTGTTTTCTAGGTCACGGAGCAACAAGTCTATCTACAGGTCAGTGACATATTGGTTCAGAAAGGCCTCTGCTAATGCCCTCCAATCATCCTTTACATTTTTCTCCAAGCCAACAGCCTCTCACGTCACTGCCCTCACACATAAACAACCCGACCAAAAATCAAAAGTAAGGACACACGATAATAGCTTCTTATGCATGCACCCCTTCAACTTCTAGCCACTCCTCACGCCTAATAACACTCAAACAGCAAGCCATTCACACCTGAATACAACCATCCAGCAAGCCTTCATTCACGCCTAATAATATTCATCTAGTAGCCCTCATTCACGCCCACACAGCCACCTACTTCACTCCAAACAGCCTTAAACTGCACCTTTAAAACCGCGAACCAGTCCACTAAAAAACTGCACCAGAAACCGCACAAAATACCCCAGAAAACTGCCCAAAACCGCAAACCACCTAAAATAACGACCAGAAAAATAACAGTGAAAACAGAGGAAATAGTGACTCAAAACAGCGAGGCGACGAAGGAAAACAACGAACCTGTAAATCGAAAAATTTACGGAGCATCAACCCTTCCGAAAACCGCGTAACGCACTTCCAAGAGGTGACTTAAGAGGTTAGACCTGAGGGCACCCCTTTTTATTTATTCCCGTTTATTTTTTTTATTGTTATTTCTTTGCATGCATATTGTGGATTCATGTATGTTGTGGCCATGGGATGAATGAAATATGTGTTATCTCTCGCGGTATATCGGATAGAAACCCGGACGTAAATTTCGTAGCCGAATCTGAATGGACGGTAGTGCGGTCTGCACTCGGGATATAATTCCACGTACCGCTTGAGAAACACACATATTTCATTTCATCTAATCTTGAGTTTATTCGTTGTTTCTTAGAAATAGTATGTTACTTTTATGCATGATTTAGTTGTTTAATATGTTATTTTTATGCATGATCTAGTCGTTTAATATATTATTTCCGAACATGATTTAGTTATTTCTTTCGCATTAGGAACTTAATTATATCTCTTCTATGTTTATGTTTAGATTATTATTTAATTATATTGCTATGTTTATTGATTTAATGCGTTCATGAGATTGTGTGCTTGCCGTTATTTTGACTTACTTTTATGCATGCAAACTTAAATATAGGTTATATGCAAACTTAGATATAGGTTATATGCAAGCTTATATATAGGTTGTATGGAAACTTAGATGTAGGTTATTCTTGCATAGACTCGGTTAGATTATTGCACAAATCCTTTCATTACAAGTGGCATAAGTAATGGACCATTCCGAACCCAACGGTTTGAGGTCTTCCCTTGCGAGGGGTGAGTGCGGCCTTAAATCATTTCCCAGTTTACACTGGGTGGCGACTCCATTTATTTCTCCGTTTTAGTTCCCCTGTGGGCTACTCTGTACTCCCACCTGGGCCGCGAGCCTGGAATAGCGTCGTCGATTTCTGTGTCCTACACTAGGTCTCCCCACTCAAGGGTTCGAGCGACCAAATGAGCGTGCCTTTTTTATACGCTAGGGTACGTGCCAATGAGTGATGGTTATCATCACATAACGATCCACCGCCTTGAGTGAAAGCGACTTCACGATACATGATGCCATCGGGGTAAGAAAGGTATGCAAAATATATGAGACTTGGGTAACCAATGCCAAAGACACTGACACTACAAGGCATTGTTTCGGGGCCGATTCTCTATCCTTAGTGGAGTCGCCATCTGTAGGAGCGAAGCGGGGTTTACCCCTATGCCTATGATGCTCATCGACCATGACACTATTGGGCTCGCAGCCCGTAGAGAGTACGGAGTAGCCCGCGGGGGACTAAATCGGAGAATAAAAGAGTCGCCATTCAGTGTGAACTAGGAAAAGATTTAAGGTCGCACTCACTCATCGCAAGGGAAGACCTCAAACCGTTGGGTTCGGAATGGCCCATTACTAATGCCAGTATAATGGACGGGTTCACACAATGGTATAGCCAAGTCTTATGCAGTTCATGCAAGGTAATTCTAATAAAAAAAAATTTGCACACCCATAAATATTGATAATCATAATAACATAGTTCCAAAATATATTAAGTTAAGAAATACAAGGTGCGATAACAAAAATCATAATAAAAGAGCAGGAAAAGCGTTAATAAATAACAAACAAAAATGGGGGGGTTAATCATGCATATATGAATGTTTCCCGAGTGGCACGTGGAGTTGTATCCCAAGTACAAACCGCACTACCATCCATTTGGATTTTGCTACGGAATTTACGTCTGGGTTTCCATCCGATATATCGCAATGGATAATAAAATACATAAATATTAATGCAATGTAAATAAAAAATAGGCATGAAATAATATAATAATGAATATGCGGATAATCACCAACATGAATAAATAAAATAAAGGCAAAATAATAAAATAACGATGAAAAGATAAATAAATAAAAAAAGATAGCACTAAATAGATAAAAAAATAAATAATAAAATACCGAAGAAGAAAAAAAATGTGACCAGAAATTTTGTTGCCTTTGATGTCTATAAAAGAAATATGGTAAGGGTGCCCTCAGGTCTTACCTTTTAAGTTGCTTTCTCGGAAGTGCGTTAGGCCGTCGCCGGAAGGATTGAAGCTGGTTCACTGTTTGCTGTTTCTGGTTCACTGTTTCACTCACTGTTTTACTATTTTCTGTTTGATGTTTCACTATTTTCTGCTTGTTGTTTTGCTGTTTCTCTGTTTTCTTGTTGCTGTTTTTGGTTATTTTCGCTGCTTTTTTTAGTTACTCTTTTTGCTATTTTTAGGCTGCTGTTTTTTGGTATTTTGGGCTGCTGTTTTTGCTTTTTTTTTTTGGTTTTGTTTTTGGTATTTTTGGGTTGCTATTTTTGCTGCAGTTCTCACGGTGATTGGGCTGCTGTTTTAGGTTATTTTTGGGCTGCTGTTTCGGTTATTTTTTTGGCTGTTTTGGTTCACGGTTTGGTTGCTATTTTGGTTTGGTGCTTTGGTTCATAGTTTTGAGGCTGTTTGCTGGTGGTTGTTTTTGGTGTTTGTGGTGGGTTATTTTCTAGTTTCGGTGATGGTTGTGGTTGGTTTGGTTTTGGTTGGTTGTTGTCTTTGGTTGTGCTTTGTTGTTTCACGGTTTCTTGCTGGTTTGGTTGTTTTCGATTTTGGCTAGGGTTTTTCTTGTATTGTTTCGGTGGTAAGAAGAAGAAGAAAAAGAAAGAGCTTCATAGGGTGTTCTTGGTGTTATTCCCACGCCTAAGCCCATAACTTGTGATGATTTGGTCCCCTAATTTATAATGATTTGAAATAATCTCCAAATAGGGAAACAAATCATATTGATTTGGAAGATATTTTCTTCAATTATTTTGGGAACACAATCTCACAAATTTGGTGATGAGAATATCCCAAATCTTGTTAAATTGGATGAGATCCCAAAATCTTATTAAATTGGAAAGTGTTGATGAGGGAAATTTGACATGTGGAATGCATGAGATTTTATCTATTTGGGAAGATTTGGGCATGCATGAGAGGTTTTCATGGGCCTATGGGCGTGTGCATGGTGGGTTGAATGGGTTTATGGGCCGATTGTGTGGGTTGTAGGGTAATGGGCCCATTGCAGGTGTTTGGGGCTTGTCCGAGGCTAAGGTTTGAAATAGCGGCTGAGCGAATCTGAGGCTGGCTAGTGAGTCCGAATCCAATGAGGTGCTATTTTTGGCGGTTTTCCATCCTTTCGACATTCATTTTTCGCAACTTTCGTAACTTTTCAGGTAGTGCCTCCATACGAGGCTCATCATCGAGCTTATGCAAAAATGCAATGTCTTCAACATGAATGAGTTTTATTAATGCTTTAACTGTTCTTTATAATTCCTGTGCTTTTCACAGTATGTTGCTGTTTATGGATATTTCAGGCAAGCAGATCTGGTAGCTGTGGTGGTATTGAATTCAATATTACTTGGTTAGGTATTAGATCGAGTCTTATTGTAATAAGTCACTGTCATGATGGTTGGCATTTGACTATTTTCTTTTTGGATTTTTTATTATAGTCTTTGTATTAGGTAGTATTTTGTTACAGAATGCCAAGAGGGAGATTGTTAGTTCCATTTTTATTGACAACGTCCGTAACAAAACAAGTTCAATTTAGTTGTAATAAATCTTAAAGAACTTGGAGCAATTGGACTGGTATTTGGTAAAGTTGGAGCAAAGCTAGAGCAAATTTCATTAGTGATGCGTTCGTTGAAGCGTTCCAATGTGTGGTGTTAGTGGCACATTCGCTGTTGGGTTCAAACGAAATACTCCAGTGAGCAAACATTCATGGTGCGTTCGAACAAAACATTCTAGAGAGCAAACGTTCTTGGTATGTTCGAGTAAGTGTTCGAATGAAAAATTCCAGAGGGCAAACATTCGTGGTGCGTTTGAGTAAGCGTTCGAACGAACCTTTCCAGAGAGCACGCGTTCATGGCGAATTCGAGTGGCGTTTGAATGCCTATGCGGACCTGAGTTATTTTGGACGCGTTCTTAACCTATTTTGGCATTGGGAAGCGTATCTTTTTTACCCTACCTATATAAAGAACATATAGCCACTTCTACCGGTGTTGAAAATATAATACATTGAGCCAATAACTTACATAGCTTTTCAACCATCCTGCTCGTCACCTTGAAGACTTTTTTGAATCTCCTATCTTCATTTCCCTGGTGATTGAGATCTTTGTTAAACCATCAACACAAATCAAAACCCAATTTCCTAACCCTGCAGAGTTCTATAGGAGGAAGATTGGCAGTCGGAGTTCCAGTTGATTGGTGAAATCACACACGTAACGCAAGCGCACATATCGCTCAAGTAGTATAAAAATATCGATCCCACGAGGACTTAATTTCTATTGTTGTTATTAATTATTGATACTATTTATTTACAGGTTTCTAATTAAAGGGTGAAAGGAATGATTGCTAATTGGTTGGTTGAATGTGGATTTGCTAAATAAATAAATAAATACTTAAAAGAAAATACTAAGGAAAAGAAAAAGACACAAATATCTAGGGTTGTGATTCCACACAATATTATTCTAATGATGAATTTATTCTCTTATACATGTGTAATAACTTAGTTTGTTAACCTGGAAAACGAAAAAATGCAAAGCCTCTTCCGATGGTCAGATGAAAACACCCATAATTACCCAATTAATCATATGTCTATATTAACCAATTTATCTGAATTTATTAAGCTCAAGTTCCAATTGTGGCTACCCCCACCCGACAAGTATATGTCTATCTTGGAAGGAAATCTACCTAAGAGTCTCTTGCCCCAAGGTGAAATCGTGAGCTATTGAATCTAAGGCTGAAACCTAAAATCCATTTTCCAAGTTCATATTAAGTTTACCACATCAATCTTATTAATGGCCAGTTAACAAGAAGCATTAAGCTTAAGATTCAATAAACAAGCCAAAGCATCACACATAAAATAATTAAATCAATTATAAAACTCGTGAATATTGTGCTTCATCACTTCCCTAGAATAAAAATAAAATGCTGGGGGTTAGGGGATCCACATTTAATATTTCAAATGTAGAAATCTCACTTTATTATAATATAAAAATTGTCAGAGTTATCCATGTAAGTCAAAACATCCACAAATGCAGTGTTATTATTTGTCCATAAACCAACCATATAGGCGGTAATCATATGTCACCTCAAGACCGACCATATAAGCGGTGTCACATTAAGTCAAACAAATAAAACCAGCAATTAAAGCGGTATCAACTTTAATCCATATTATTAAATTATAATTTCCAAATTATAAATTAAGTGAGATTAATCTACCTTATCATAATAAAGGTTTCACCATTCCTTTAGCGGAATTTAACTACTAAACATAAAAGAAAGTAAAAACAAACAAACTATTATTACTAAAAATAAAAATAAAAACACATTACAAAACTACTAAATAAAACACACAAGAAACAATCATTAATTCCTTATTAAAAACCAAGGGAAGTATGAAATTTACAAATGAAATGCCTTGGTATTTATAGGCAAAATTTTGCTTCCACCAATTTCTCCACCAAACGTGGCACCAAATATGGCACCAAATCCTCCACCAAACATGGCACCAAATATGGCACCAAATCCTTCACCAAACATGCATATTTGGTGGAAGTTCGAAAATTTTCAAATTTTTTTTAGTTTAATTTTTTTTTTGTTTTGAAAATGACTTTAATAATTACACAAAACACACTTCCGGATGTTTTATCCATTTCGATCATGAACACTTCAGAATTCGAAATTATTATGAACGTCAAAATTGTAGATCTTTGAGTCTTCTTTAATATAGAACTTGAATAACCTCAATCCGATATCGGAGTAGAATGTTATGGTCAAATTACAAAAATTATGCAAAGTTGAAATTTTTGAAATCGTACTTCGTTAGAACGCCATTTTAAGTTTCCAACCTCTAAAATCCAAATGTCAAGTCCAGTTTTTGCCCTTATTTATTCACATTTAGTCCTGATTGATTCCATTGAGTCCCGATTTTATTTTATCTGTAAAATAAACTAAAACACATCAAAACGTTCATAAAACCCGAGAAACTAAACCAAATATTAGATTAAAGGGGCAGAAAATAGTGATATATTTTCCGTTCATCACATCCCCAAACCTAACATTTTGCTAGTACTCGAGCAAAACAACAAAATAAAATAAAATAAATAACTGAAACTAAATTAAACTAAGCCACTTTCGTAGGGATCACGGTTGCATTTAGCGTATGCAACAAGCCTTTAAACCCCTAGGTGTCCCTATTGGACGGGTTATAGTCTCGTGAGGGCTTACAGCGACGATACCAACAAACGTCAATCTAATGCACACAAAAGCAAAAAAAGTCAAACAAGTTAGTGACTAAACAAGTGAAACTTCTTATCCAAGTTAATAGCTGTTTTCTTTCTTTCTAAATTACCAAATAAGTAAATTCTCCGACTATTTTTTTACCATTCTCCATATACACAACCAACAAGGTATTAATCAGCTCATTGTGCCCACAATATTCATAAGTGTAGTTGAAAAGAGAGTAATATTTTTGTCCTAAAGTTATATCAGAATTCACACATTTTTTTGGCAATGGAACATATTTTTTTGAATTTTTTTTATTTACAATATCTTCATTCCATGTAGCGAGCTTTGGGCCAATGACTCCCAAGCCAGTTGGCTTTAGGGCACTAGGTGTTAAGACACCCTTACAGACTTAAATACTCGGATCTCAGATATTTTTTTTTACAACATCTTTAATCCATGTAGCGAGCTTTGGGTCAGTGACTCCCAAACCAGTTAGCTTTAGGGAACTAGGTGTTAAAACACCCCTATGGACTTAATTACTCGGATCTCATATGTTTTTTTTAATTATTCCTTCACTTTTTTAGATGCTTCCTCCAATTAAACTAGAACACTGAATATTACAAACTTTTTACTTACAATTCATGGCCATATGTTACCATGCATGTTGATAATACCTGCCAACTGAGCATATGAAGATCCAATTTAGTCATTATTATGGAGAATTCACAAATTAAATAATTCAAAAGAAAATAAACAAAAATTAACTTATTACGAAATAGGTTGAGATTGTTGAGTTTCTAAGGTCAAACCAAGATCGATTTAAGCATTTATAAGTGTGAATACGACAAAGTAAAGTTGCGGAATACTCACTTTGATCGGCTTTTGCGATGCGAGGAACAACCAAAATTTCTTGGCTTCTCCTTGAAGCTCACGACTTTGGCCCTCTTTGTGCTCCATTTGTGTTCTTCAAGCTCCAAGCTTTTTCAATGGTGATTCCATGATCAAGGGTTTGTTTCCCTATCACCTTTGGATGACTCTTTATGTACTAGCATAGGAAAAATTTGCCACAAATCTTCCTTGTTCTTCTTGCATCTCTCGGCTTTTGAGAGAAATTTGAGAGAGGAAAGTCTTTTGGCCCTTGGCCGAAACTAGTAGAGAAAGAGAGGAAGATAATTAGTTGGTTTGTGTATTTGGTTTTCCAAAAACTAATACCAAAATTCAAATCCAAAAGTACAAGGCATTTAAGCATTCCAACCACTCCCATCAATCACAAATGACTAACATCACATCACTCAAAATGACAAGACATCCATCACTTGAATGACTAATGATTTGATGTTTGATGTGACTTGTGGGCCGCACTTAAATTCGAAATGCGAGTGGGCCCGCAAACACTCCTGAGCTCGGGTTCGCTAATTCCGAATTGGCTGGAAATGTGTCTGCCCCGTACGAAGCACATATCGAATCTATGGTAACTAGTCTCTATAATCGGATAAACATGACCTAGTCATAATATCCCGATAGCTGCAGCATATAAGAGAACCAGTTTCGTATCTTACGTGATCATCATCTCCACTATGACTGGAGTGATACTTCTGTCTTGACATCACACCCAATACACTACGATTCTCAATATACCCAGAAGAGGCGTACACAGAACCTGTTAAAGCCCTGGACGACCAAAACCAAAGTATATTGATTGTCGCAAGTATTAGCGGTTGCAATTATCAGGTTAAGACCAAATACACCTACCCTGATTCGGACTTCCATAGACACATAGTCATACTACCAATGGAATTCCGAGGGGTCTATCCAGAGCGAAGCTGTTTCCGTACCATCGGTAAACACAACCTCCTATTACACTTGCATGAGTATCCAATACCCAAATATATGAGAACTATGCCGTTATGCTCCCACAATGCGCACAAGTGTAATACTAGTCTATTCCGCATTATCGATGTCCAATCTCGATAATACTACGACTATGGATATTTAATGATTAAACCTTCGTGGATTGATACTGTCTCATATCATCTCAATCCGGAACTAATCATAAGGACCTTTTATCATTATATATCTTGGTAATCTAATTACAAATGATAAAAGAACAATTTCCTTTGTCACATAGTTAATTTGTACAACAACACCATGATCTGTACAAATAGTGATGCTATGGGTCATAATTGTCCAACAGAGATACGTCTCAGGAGTGGAAATTCCTTACATAGCTATCTCAAACACCATTCCACTTGATTAGTCAAGTTAAAAAAACACAAAAATCACAATATATATATATATATTTTAATTTGTTTTTTGAATTTTTGACTAAAAATCAAATAAAAACAACAAAAAAATAAGAAAATAAAAAAAAAGATACTAGTCAACTATTCCCCTCTCCCAAACCTAATTGAGATATTGTCCCCTATGTCTAAAAAAGTAGAAGAAGAGTTTAAAAAACAGTACCTGGTTAGCTGAAATTCTACATCTAAAATGAAAATTAAAGGTTAAGATCCAGATTTATCCGATGCTTCTTATTACGATCATTATCGGACTAGTTTATCTTGGTATGGATAGGGTCAATTTGTGGTTCAATGGCTAAGAGTTGGTCAATTAAATCATGGGTTGTTCTGGCAGTGAAGATGATATCTTTTATAGGTTTTGAAACGAACTCATTTCTCCGGGCATCATCAAGAAACAGACAAAGAAAATCATAAAATCCATCAGCATTGAAAGTCCAATCAGTTTCTGGTGTATGTTTAAATTCGCCCAAGATAATACTGTAAAAATTTCCTCCATCGTACCCAAGCCATCTCACAAAGCAATAAAAGCATCAGCACGGTTAATCATTTCAATAAGTCGTTCGGACATACCTGGCATGATGCATTCATCTCCATTTGATGGTCTTATCAGATTCGCCTCTGCCAAAGGTTTTGGGATGATACCCAAAACTTGACTGCCTTCTTCCTGTACGGCCCTTGAAACATACCCCATTAGTCCAAGATTGCCACCGCCATATACTAAGTGCATATTCCTTTCAGCTATGACTCTACCCAATTCATGTGATGCCACAACGAATTCTAGTTTAGAACCAAAACTAGTACCGTAAAACACACAGATGTTTACAACTCGTCTTCTTGAAGTTTCTTCCATTTTTTTTTTGTATTTTTTTTTCTCAAATCTGGATGTCTTCAAGAGTGCAATAACGAGCTGAATTTATAGAACCTGAAAAAGGGTGAGTAATAATAGCACTAGTACCTGCAAAATGACAATTTTTAGCTAAACAATAAAATTTATCGTGAAAGTAAAAAAATATGGATCCTGTTAGTGAAAATTAAGGAAATCACAACCGAAAAGCAAATGAAAGCAATTATTTAAGGCAACGGAATTGTGTATGCAATACGCCACTCGCTTGGTATATAAATCCATTAGGATGCGTCTCAAGAATCCATTCCTTACTCAGCCATCACTAATGAATTGAATCTCATCCTTGTCATTGCCAAACACCATTCCTCCTATCTTGTTTTGCCTTAAATGCTCCGTTAGTGTTTTTTCCCTGAAAATATCACACAAAATTAAAAACTCTACAACATGTATACACAAAATAAAACACAAATTGCAATAATAAAAATTGCATGGGTTACCTCCCTGCTAGCGCTAAATTTTTCATCTTCAGCCAAACATGTCCGGAATCCATCTGTCAAAGAGGTTTGAACGTGGTTTTGGACGTCCGATTAAAGACAATCCCATGAGCGTTGCTTTTGAATGGGTCTCTTCCAACGGTAAAGTGGCAAAAATAATTTTTTCTCGTTCAGTGCTTGTGCCACCTTTTTAAAATTTATCACTCCAGTGGTTTCTGAAAGAAAATTAAGAAAATCAAGAGTTCTCATATGGTGCTTGACTTTGAATGGGAGTTCCATTCTGTCAAGCTTCTGGGCGGTGTCTTTGATTTGTACTTGATAAGTGTTCTTTATACCCACTTATTCTGGTATTATTAGCTTATTATTTTATGATGTTTTGAGTAATTTTAATATCAATTATAGTTTATTTCATGTCTTATTTGTAGGAAGCATTAGAACATCAAAAATGGAGTAAAAACGAATGTTTTGGAAACTTTCGGATGCAATGGACACGTGGCCCTAGCTTGGTGTTTGATTTTACAAAATGAGTAAAGAAGAGAAGAGAGAAGCTTGAGAAATAAATTGAAAAGTTGATGTTGACCAAGATTTGAACACATGCACGTGGGTTTATATTTTTTTTAGTTGAAAGAACGATAAAAGAATGCAGACAAGTTGGGCAGCAACTTTTGACCAAAAAAGGAAGAGAGCATGCACGTGGGTCCAAGTTAATTAGGTTTCAAATTGCTTGTTACATAAAGCAACACAAAGCAGCGCCATGGTGCCATGCCTGGCGCCTCAGCGCCTTCAAACCACCACGATGCCATACCAATTCCCGAGAGATTGGCGCCGTGGCGCCAACTTATTTGAGCCACAGTGCTGCGAGGAAACAAGACACGCGTTCTAGATTTTATTTTTAGGGTTTTTTCTAAGATACCCAATGACTCCCAGCCTCAACTATAAATATATTAGTTCGTCCAAACTCAAAACATGAGGCTAATACACAACACAAAACACAAAAACACATATGTTAGAGAGATCCAATGAGGAGGATTGAAGAG